>CAUJNA010000165.1:280596-306624 GCA_963377175.1 Effrenium voratum
CGAGAATGGCGGCCATGGACGGTCTGCCTATCAAGCCGGCGGACACGAAGCGAACCAAACAAAGCGGGGCAGGCTGAAAAGAAGGATCATGTTTTCTGCGCTACTCGGCCAGCTTTCCAGTTGTGCCGCAGTTTGTCAGGAGTGGCTCCAATGGTCATTCCCACAGTACAAGCTTTTTCGCAATTTGCCTCACATTTTAGGCTGGCTCGAGCAGGGATGTCCGAACATTGAAAAGGTTTACCACTTTGACGTGCTGCCGGTCGCAAATGTCAGCCAGCCGCACTCTCCTTTCGCCGCGCTACAAGAAGTCTTTCAGCTCACTACGCGGCGGCGGCGGCAGAAAGGCAAGGAAGCCAACCGAATGGACCTGCAAGGCTGCAAAGGATCAACCAATTCGAGCAGTTGGTTCGAGTAGGATGCCTCCTCATTTTCCATTTGATTGCTTGGTGCCACCAACAAAGTGCATTTGACGGTGCGCCAAAAAGAACCAGTGTGCAAGTGAATTTCACTTTGACTACCGTTTGCACGAGGTAATTCTGAGAGTGTCACCTTCATGAAACCAGTAAAACCGACTTCTGAAATACCTTGGCGGAAGAATGGGTCAAGGATTCCCCCCTACATGGGGACTCGCAATGCCCCGAGGAGATTTCAGGATTCTTGGAACAAATCAAGTCCGTCAGCTGCCGACTGAGGGTAAGCCTGTCTCCCCAACTACTCAGCTCTCTCAAGCAACGCCTTCGGCCTGGGCCCCTAGCGCTTTGCGCACCCGGGGATTTGGGGCCGGGCCTGCGTAGGGTCCCTCGGCGTCCTTTTTCAGTGGGCACTGAACTTGCCCCACCCGCCTTTACCATCTTCTCAATCGCCGCCAACTCCTTCAGCGACTGCTGAAACTGCAAGGGGTGCAGATCCTCGGGCACTCAGCTGAAGCCCTCACGTGGGCCAAAGCGTGATCCTTCTGAAACGGGAAGAGAAGGACCCCGACAAATCTCAAGGTGTTAATGCCCTGCGCCAACTACATGCACCTGTTCACCAGCTTGCTGTGACACTGCTCGTTCTTGGTGACGCTCGTGAACTTGAGATTGAGAATTAAGGGGTATAGAGCATATATCATGGAGTGATATCTGTCAATAGGAACTCACAACATGGTCTTCAACAAAGACTGTTTCAACGAAGACGTTGTAAACACATGGGCTGATGCAACCCCCGTTGAA
Organism: Effrenium voratum; assembly: GCA_963377175.1. Classification (NCBI taxonomy): domain Eukaryota; class Dinophyceae; order Suessiales; family Symbiodiniaceae; genus Effrenium; species Effrenium voratum. The sequence goes on from CAUJNA010000165.1 coordinate 281,808, forward strand.
TCGAAAGCGACAACCACTTTCCCTGGTTGTACGGCACAACAGGCTCAGCGCCAGCTCTATCTCTATTTCCGTGCCGAGCCTCGAAATACCAGGACACGAGCCAGAGTTGGGTGACAGTTGATGGCTCTTTTGCCTTGTCGCTGAGTAAGAAGGAATAGTGACACCAATAGAATTGAACCATTCCGCCGTCTATCTTTTCTCAGTGTTTGCACCAAAGGGATGCAAAGGCTCTGTGTGGGTTCGCCATGCGAGCGTGCACGCAAAGCGAGCTGCATTCAAGCGGCTGCCTCGTGATTTAGCGCCTCCAATCCTCAGCTTGCCCGTTTTGAGCAAAGATCTACAGGCAGGTGCAACAACCCTTTGTCAAGGCCTCCAGTTTCCTCTGAGCAATCTCATGCCTCGTATGGAAAGCTGAGGTGGCGTCCCTTCTCGAAGCCCTCCCTGATCCTGAGCTGAGGCAAAGCTTGGAGCGAGCTGGCTGGCCAAGTTTGCCGCTAAACAAATTGCCCTGATGAGAGGGTTGCCACACCCAAACAACCGCCAGGGCATCTCTTACACCGCAAGGATAGGGTTGTGAGCCACCTTGTCAAGGCGTCAGTTATAGCCAATCTGAATGACTGAATCAAGTGGTCTCAAACATGGCCGAACTGGGCCATGGGTTCTGTGAAGCATTTTCCGAACAATGCACATGTCCAGGCAAGATGAAATAGATCACCAACTGGAATCAAAATAAAGAGTCCCCTGGTAAATTCTCGGCATCATGGCACATCATGGGTGAGCTCGTTTCAGCCTGCCCAGGTATGCTCGACAGCCGTCGGGAGAACACCTTTCCACGTCAGTCGCAAAGGTTGGGCTGGCGCTTGCTCGGGAATACCTAGTTTCCAAACGTGTGGTAGGCAGTACCCTTCTCAAAATGAGCTGGGTTCCTCCAACAGGACGGCTCAAAGCCCTCCCTTCTGACCAAAGCAAGCACAATCCGGGCTTCCCCCTAAACACCCAGTTTCTTCCAGCCAGGTTCCTCTCTTACACATACATGTCACGCGTGCGCGCGGCTTTTGGATCGCCCTAGGAACTCGGCAGCTTACCTTCCAAGAACGCCATTGGACATGGCAACCTTGCGAAGCGGCTTGGATCTTGCCTTAGTCCGAAAACGCCGGCGCTCCTGTTCCTCACTCTCGGAAATTGAGGATCCCCAGAATGAACTTTGATCATGGGGTTTCAGTCGCAAAGCAACAAGGTGAAACGGTCGCTTTGGGTTTGGGCAATTGAGGGAATACCAACTTGCTCGGTTGTGGAAACATGCCCATCCTAGTTGTTTGCACCTGCCTGAAACACCAAACGACAAGCTATGTGAACATTTGGTGTTCGGTTCCCGAACCAACACTCTTTCGGGGGAAAAAACAGCGCCAGTTGGGTCTGTTTTTGAGGGTAGTTCCTCTTTCGATTGGTGGGATTATACGAATTGAATAAATAAACCAACAAACAGCCATTTATCTTGGGTGGCTCCCCGAAAAACACCCCCCGATTCCTTGTAGGGTGGGATGGCTTTCTGGAAAGGATCTCGATGGGAGTTTCTTAAAGTACAGTAGACTTCGGACCGCATTTGGTTCTACATATGGACAGTCAGATAATATTGTGTTCTTGTGTAGGGGGGCCAAATGAAAGCCGGCCATCTACAGCTGGATTTCCCCTGCAGAGGTTGCAATTTACTGGTGGTTGCCATGGAAACAATCGCCACTTTTGAAATCTCTGAAATTTGGGAACCCCAACAAAACTGGCCGGCCAGACCCTTACACCCTTACTTGGGTTCGTCTTTTTGTTGTTGCTACAACTTTTCCGGGGTTTTTCACACGGAACAAAACATCATATTTTCTGAGGGAGCCAAATGGAAACGGACGCCACGTAGGGACCACTCGATTTGGGCTTGTCTTTTCTTCTTGCTACCACTTTTTGGGTTTAAAACGGAACCGAATATGATCTTTTTCCTGGGTAAGGGAGCCAAATGGGAAACGGACGCCGACCAACTCCGCGCCGAAGGCTCTGAGCCGCCGAGTCCGGCCCGGAGAGCTCCGCCAGATCCAGCAGACTCTGCGCCTGCGTGGCCTCGGAGCCGAGATGTGACACGCTGGTTGCTGGAATTGCCACGTTTGCGTGCAATGATGCTTGGCTGAGCTTTACACTCATTGCTGCCTCATGTAAATTCCGTTGTTTACACTTCCATGGTAGCTCTGCTGCAACCCTCCCTTGTCCTGCAGAAAAGCATTCTTCCACAATGGTGGACTATGCACTTCCAGGTGTGTTGGAGGGTAACGTCCAGGATGTGGAAACTTTTGACCCTTGGCGTTGACTGTACGGGATCTTGCAGGCACACCAGAAGACACATGTTAAGCACCAACTGGAGTCCCCTCAAAGCAAGTCGCAGATAAATTGAGCTCGCCAAGCTGCGGAACTATGTTGATGCCTGACATAACAACCTCCCCAACATCATAGGGAGTCTGTTCCTCTCAAGCCCCCTGAAAAATGTGACTCGAGAGTTTGTTCAGGGGTCGGTCAATGTGAAAGGGTGCCATTTAATGTTGCCTTTGAAGGCGGTCAGCCGCGGCTGAATATGTGTCCGGGTCGCAAGCAAAGACCGCAATGGCATACTAGCTGTTACATTTTTGTTCGGCATGTGTACAAAATCCCGTGGATCCCATTGTTCTTTTCTCGCTCTTTCTCTTCCTCTTTCGCATCTTTCGCATTCTCTTCTTCTGCTTCTTCTTCCTGTTCTTCTTCGTCTTCTTCCTCTTTCTCTTTTCCCTTTCGTTTGCGAAACAGGAACGGCAGGCGCACCAGTTGGTGTCAGGTAGTGGTAAGAGAAATGGTATGTGTCGGAGGCAGCCTTTTCCTTCCAGATTCCCTCCAAACCAAAAAAGAGGGTCCCCTCGGAAGAAAACAAACAGCACAAGACCATGTTGTTCAGCAGCGACATTCAGCTATTCTCAACTAAACAAAAACCTAAGGGCGCACCTCGAGCTCGCTCTCTCTCTCGACTCTGGGACTTGAGGCCATCGCCAGGTGCTGTCGAAGCTTCGGGGTCTTGAAGAGCTGCTGCTTGAGCTGTGGTGGCAGCTTGGGCATCACCAGGCGCTCCTCGGCTGTCTCGGCGAATGGGATCCGGGCAAGTTAGTGAAAACGCCACAGGTTTAAAAAAGGGCAACCAATCAAGAAACAGACGGACCTTCATGATGAAACTGCTATTCGGCTATTCATGAATGAGGGGCTCTGGCCAAGGAATCTTTGATCTCTTTCCTTGCTAAGCCTGCCTCTGCCCAACCAAAACAAGACTCAGCATTGAGCTCGTCGGACGCAAAGCTGGCGTGCAGTACCTGGAGCGCTGGGTGGATTTATTTGCGGAATTTGGAACAAAGGACTGAACCAATACTCTCTCTCTCTCTCTCTCTCTCCCTCCCTCCCTCCCTCCCTCCCTCCCTCCCTCCCTCCCTCCGTCCCTCAAGATCTGACTGTTGAGTGGCGAGCAGCTTCCTTCCCAAAGCCAAGAACCCCCCCCAGGTCAACACGTTTTAAGCCGGGAGCACCTAAACTAATAACAAATCCATCTAAGTGGGGCAGACCCCCCATGGTTCCGTTGGAATCGGCACAGTTGAGCCGTGTTTGCAATATTCCGTGGGCACGCGAGGCATTCGCGCATGCGCTGGCCGCTACGAGTCTGCAGTTCTGTTCTGGTTACCTTCAGGTCTCCAACCTAAGTGGACACCATGAGTAGGACAGTTGTGCCATGGCCCAGCAGTTGGCTAGACGCTGCGAGTTGCGGGCTGACTTTGGGAACACGGGATCGCCAGAAAACCTTTTCGACCTCCACCACGTCGATGGCTTGCAGCAAGCTCTCACACCTTTCCCGCTGGAGGAAGCTCTGGGATATGTGGCATCTTGCGATCTAAAACAAGTGGCCCCCAAAAACATATTTTCAAAGGGACTTGTCCAACAAGCCTTCGGCAATTTGTCCGCAGGCAGGAGACAGCTTACTTTTTGAAAGCAGCTGCTCTTGAGCCAGCAGCGCGCAACTTGCAATCCTCCAATTGCTGGCTCCAAAAAGGCTTCCAGCTGATTGAATCAACATCCAAGCTGATGCTTGAACCACCCTGAAGGGGTAACCATGGGCTTTGCCTCTTTGGAGGGAGCACTTGTGTTGAACGGCAGACGAAGGGGGCACCACTTTTTGAAGGACGATCCGCGCGCCGTCCTTTTGTCACCGGGACATGCGTCCCGAAAGGAATCGATTTCCCGCAGGAAGGCCTCTGTTGCGTCGGACCTCGGGAGCGCACGAAAGGTTCGGCTTGGTGCGAGGAGTCGGCAGAAAATCAAATGATCCATTCCGTTTTGGTTTGTCCTAAACCCGAAAATTGGTTCACCATGGGCCATCTATAGCATTCACTTCGGCCCCTTGTAAATTAGAACAAGTATGGATGGTATGGTTGCCATTGATTGCAGCTCGTTTGGAGCTCAATCCATGCTTGCCAACGGTGAAGGAGCTGTGGGGTAGGGAATTTTGGCCTTTCCGGTTTGCTTCCTGCAGGGAGTGACGGCCCGAAGATTCCGTGCCTTCGCTTAGGCTCACCTATCGAAAGACATGTCACCGATCTCAACACATCTATGCCTCGTGACACGAAAAGGAGAATCAGCAGGAATCATCCATTAAACTCTGCTGGCGCTCTAAAGACAGACCTAAGGAACTGTTCCTGCACCTGCCCAAGCCCACCTTCGAGCGTGGCTGCGAACAAACCATGATCACGCCGACCTACGATGTGAGCCGGCAACAGAAGGCACCGTCGCAAGCTTTTGGACCCGGGGCCCGGGCTGGGCCAAATCCAAGCGTTCCAAGTGCGGACAGTTGGTCAGGAACCCGGCGAGCTCCCTGCCGGCCTGGCCAGAGAGGAGGTCTGCTCGGAGCTCGGAGCGACTTTTTTCGCGACATCATTCTTGGCCCAACCTGATTTGGAATTCGGCACGGCCAAAAGAAACAGTACCCCGCCCCTTTGGTTTGGCCTCACCAACCACCAGCCAAGGTGCGCGTCACGTTGAAAAGCCACAAAAACAACTGGGCCCTTCCCGAGTCTTTCACGTCTCTGATGCATGCAACTCTCATGAACGGCCGAAAGAAAGGGCCTCATACCCCTTCCGCCTGCAACAAGGGACCGCCCCATATCGATGCCATATCGAGTCTGCGGACGGCCTGCCATTCCGTAAGCCCAGTGCAGCCCCAGAGGATCAACCTAGCCATGGCAGGCTTCGGCTCAGACGACACGAAGTTCGGGGCTGGTGCCCCATCCTTAGGATCGTTATGGCCTTGAAGTCGTCGCAGCGACGGTGGCAAGTGCACATCTTTGGCCCATCGGATCAGCCGAACTGAGCTAAATTGACAGCCGGAAGCATTCGAAGCACTTCCATGAGAAATGCACAGTTGTATACCCCCGGCCGCCTTTAGCGGGGGGACGGGACCAACGAAAAATGACGTTTATTTGGGGGGGATGGGGGGAAGCCCCAAAAAAGCAATTTAGCATTTCATGTGCAGTCAAATCCTGCTCAGCCACCAAACCACTCGGTCAGATTTAAGGGAAAACCCCCCCCCCCCGGGGTTGTGGAAAAATAAATTTCAAGGGAAATTGCGCTCCCTTGCCCTCCCGCGCTCACATTGCATATGACAATGTGACGCGGGCTTGAAGGGCAGCCCATCTAATAAACAGCCCTGAAACAGCTTGTGCAGGGGAGCAGGCCCAAGCCTAGAACCTGAAGGCGCATTTGGGGGCGGACTGCGTCGATTCTACGAATTAGTGAAACCCGATCTACGGAGATCAAAACGTCAAGATTTACTTCCCGGCTGATCAAAAACAGGTCCGCCCACATTTCCGGGTGGCAACACACCCAAGTTGCCGCTGTTCAAATCCCTTCCTGCCAAAGGCAGCTTTCACCTTGAAACAAAGGCCTTTCTCTAAAATGCAGGGTTGGCCACTCCTAAGTCATAATCTCTGCAGTTTCTTTTGACATGCCCGCTCTCCACTTTCCAGCAAGGAAGCTCAAGCCTGCGACTGAGCTTCAGGCGTCTGCAATGCTAACGGCTCCCTGCCGAGACAGCAAGCAAAGAGCAAGGAGAGATCTGCTGCACGGAACTCGCAAACTCCAAAACTGCGTGACGCTGCCGTGGTTTTATCACATGGGTTCTAGCGTGCGCGCACGAGGCATGTGACAGGGGATGAGTTCTTGCATGCCCCCAGTTGAGGGGCACTCCTCTCACGGGAACTCAGACAAACATGACTTAGAACATGATGCTTGACGCATCGAATCCAAATCTCTGTGCGATAAAGCCCGGTCAACAGGACCCTTGACCAAACACTGGACCGTGATTAAACAGACATGTTTCCTCCAACGTGATTTCGCCCCCAGCTGCCTCCAAACATGGCATTGGGGTTAAAACTGCGAGGGCACGGGGGGTTTCCAATTGTCTCGTATCACACAACCCCAAGGAACATCATGTGAAGTTCATCGAGGTGATGCCAAGGAAATGGTGACAGCTCTGCCAAGACGGCATTTCTAGGGGTCAGTGACTCTTTCCTTTCATGGGAGTTGAATGCGGGGGTCTGGCATTTAGCAAAGTCGGCTGTGCAACTCTTGGAGATCTGTCGTCAGTTTCACAAATGGCAATGCAGCCCCCCCCGCCAAAAAATGTTGCTCTGGTGTGCAATTCATGCGCGAACACTTTTTGCCAACAAGTTGGAGGGGTCTTGCCAAGTATACAGCGGCCACGAAACAAGCAGACCGACTCCTGCATTTCAAGCACAGCCCGTAAAGACAGGATTCTATTTGCATTGCCTTGGAGGCGGAATCTCGCCTAGCGCCCGAACGACTGACTTCATAGCCACCCACATGCAAATGAGCTTTATATCAGCGCCCCAAGCCTGTTGACTTTGGCTTCTATCAAGCTGGCAGTACAAAATCATACTAGCCTCACGTTAGTTGCCAAAACTGAGTATCAGCCGGCTTTGTAACATTGCTGCGATTGCCTTCCAGTTTTTTTTTTGGGTTGTGGCCACATAACTCAGTTGCTTGTTGCCCAATGAGAAACAAAGCGTTAACCTTTTAGGGCCATGACTCAAAATGGAGGAACAACCGGAAACCAAAAGGTCACGGTCGGCTTTGGGCAAGTGAAATAAGGAATCAATTGAAGTTGAAGCTCAAGGGGAAGCCATATCACACAAATAACGGCAAAGCTGAGCAAGGACTAACACCCAGCACCAGACCAACAGGGGTACACACGCGCACACACACACACACCACACCTGGAAGTGTTTTTTTTCTCCGTCGGTGAAGTTGCGGCAAAGGACTCCCCATCCACTTTCTGCAAACAAAAAACAATCACAGAACAAACAAAGAATTGGCACACAAACCCATTTGTGCTATGGACACCTTGCAAGGCCTTCCAAGGACACGATCCCAACTAGAACACTTGAGGCAGAAATGGCGAACCTGTTTGTCCCAGGTTCCATTGAACTATTTACCAGCCAGTTCTGACCAGTGTGATTTAAGCCCACTAGGCAAAGTAGAAACAGGAAGGATCCGATCCGACGTCAACTCGTACCCGGCTCACAAGCCAGCGACGCGTGCTTTTAGCCCGCCTCAAACGCCGCCGCAGGATTTGGAAGGTCACGACCTATGGCTCTGCGCAGTTTGGGGCATGACATGATGGAACAACTGCTGTTTTGAACGTCTGAGTGGAAAGAGGGTCACCATATTGGAGGCCATCGATCTGGGTCTTCATTCGCAACGCGATGGGCAACATGTCCATCCTCTGCGAATGCGGCAATGTCTCATGCCATCTAACGTGATGCAGGCTATGATGGTAACAGCAAGCTCACAATATTACAGTCGCCTGGTTGCGAATGGTGCACCATGAGGCGTGATATGTTCTGCCGTGCACTAGGCCATATGTCACGCTGCCCAGGCTATTTGCGGCAGTGGGGTTGCTCAAGTTTAGAATATGCAATGGATTCTAAAGACTACGCATCGTAGCAAAGTATCCCATCGTTTCACAGTTAAACTTAAGACCTAGGAATCTGCTTTTGCTTGCCATCAATGTCAGTCGATGAGTCTGGAGCCCAGGCAAATGAACAGTTGAATACACATATAGACTCCTGGACAGCAAGGACCGCCAATAACAGCGCCGGGCACATCTGCAACATGATTTTGCGTGGGTCGCTTTTTTGGGTCTTCCTTTTGGTTTTCCTTTGGCTAAGGTGCTTCATTTTGCCTAGCCCTGGCATTAGCCTAGCCCTGGCACAGCCTTGCGTGCACGAAAGGGTGGCATTTAAGTCTACAACTTAGGGTGTGCACGGGTGGGTTTCGGGTAGGCCTAGGGTAGGTTTGTGGTAAGCTTAGGGTCGGTTGAGGGTGGGTCAAGGGCGAGCTTGGGGCAGGCTTTGGGTAGAATTAGGGTCGGTGTTAGGGCTAGGTTTAGGGTGGGTGCAGGGTGGGTTTAGGGTAGGTTATAGGCTAAGTTTAGGGTTCATGGCAGGTAAGTTCAAGGTTCAGGGTTGTCCACAGCCACCCGACCGCAATCAACCACTAAAACATAAACATTGACTCATAGATGGGTTGAGCCTGCCTGTCAAAAGGCCAAGAGAAGCAAATGCTGGATCATCTGAGCACTCATTTCACCCATTGACTTTGGGTTCTGCCCAAGCGTCAAGGTTTGTAAAGACTACAGACCCTTCCCCCTTGGACCAAGAGCAGGTTACATCCACAGGGCCTAGGATACATCCAAAGCACCTGCCTTGCAAGGTTTGGATCCTCATTTTTTGCTGTTATTTGGGTGCTGATATGTCCGGCCCCTATCTGAGGGAACTCCCATCTGAGCTCTCAAGCGGATCCTGTTTCTGTTCAGGCCGCGGCTCCCACCGGCAACCTCTCCAGCCTTCCAGTTGCCGGAATGTGCCGGACTGCGAGGAGTATGCCCCGTTGTCCCCTAGTGATTGGGTAGCGGAAGTCTTCTTAGGTCAGGAAAATAGTGGCGCCGAGCGCGCGCGGTATGCTGGCTGCTTCCAGCTCACCCAAACAATCGGGTTCTCTATAGTTTCCTTTAAGCATCACCCCGCCGAAAGGGAAATCAATTGATTGTTAAAAGGCGATGTTGAGAACCACCTAAAAGGGAAGAAAGGAAGCCCTGCACAAACGCACTGCACCTTTTTGGCCGCACAAAGCCACAAGGTGAAGGGGAGTCTGAATCACTGAAAACAAAACCACCACAACAATTCTCATGGATATCGTCTTCCTACAAGTGTAAAGTCCACGAACTGGGGAAGCGAGCGAATGCAATTTGACTTTTCAGTGGAGAATGCCATGTGCCAAGTGCGGGCTCTGGCCTTGGGCGTTTCCGTTCGCGACCTTGCAGGACATTTGCTGTTTTTGGCCACATTGTGACGCGAATGAAAAATCAATGTCGAGCCTCATGTCTTGTGGTTTTTCAGGGTCGGGAAGAAGAAGGTGTTGAATGGGAGGAGGGCAACGGGGCTGGGGGGGGCGGGGAGCCTTTCTTTGTCCAAGAATTGCGAGACCCGTCCAAGGGCAAAGTGGGTGCCTTCTGTCTAGGATGTTTATCGGGCGTCATTATGCGGAATCCAGGCACGTGCTGATCATATTCCAGCTGAGGGGGCTTTGGCTTGTTGCCAATTTGACCCTCGGAATCCATCCTCTGGGAAAAGAAGGGCTCCTGCGCGACGTCCGGAGAGGCAAGCAAGAGAACATAATTATACTGCATGCTCACCCCCTAAGAACATGACGGGGAGGTGATGCGCTTAGCCGCTTGGATGTCAGTTGCCCTGCCTCAACTCCTGCAACCGCTCCAAGCGCAACAGCACCGCGGAGAGCCAAAGCCCGACCTGACGGGCGTCGGACCCGACCCCGAAAAGTCTGAGCGGCCCAGTGGAGAACATGGCGTGTTCAAAGATCAGCGCCCAAGGCTAAGATGGAACCAAGCGATGCAACTCGCACTCGGCCCCCTGCGCCGAAGTGCGAGAGGAAGTGCAGGCGCCTGCCTGGGGAGAAAACAAATGGACCCTTGGACTCCGCCAAGCTGGCCCAAGCTGCCCGAATTCACAAACCCCAATGCTGCAAGGGATCAAAGATGGAACTCGAGCTCGTTTTGCTTTACCAGAGCTCTGATTTCATGGCAATTGTCGCTTTTGGCATTTGTTTCTTCTGGGGCGGGATGCTCCCTGAAATCACCAGCACCATCAACAAGTAGTTGCCAACAGCGCTGCCAGGCGCCTGGCTGTTTTCAGTGTTTTTGTGGTTTCAGGAAACCAGAGGAGTTGGGGTGGGGAGGGGGGGTGTGGGGGATTGGATAGCAAACGTTGCCTTTGCGCAAGGCCAAGCTTCATTGGAGCATGATGATTGCGCGCCAACATGCACACACAGACATACACACACGCACGCGTGCACACAGGTGAAGTTTTCAGCCGCGGCCCCAGATGCGTGCACAAACATACAACCTGGCGCGGCGCATTTATTTCCATCTCCCAAGCCCGGCTTTTCCGTGAGCCGCGGGATGGCGTGCGGTCGTTGGCCCCTTGGGCTTGCTTCCGCCTGGCGCTGGTTTTACTTCTGCGGCTTTGCCGCGTGCCATGTCCATGTCCTAGCCTTCAAGGCTGGTTTACATTTGACATTGAGTATGTGGACTCCTTGCTGTCCTGTGCCTGCCGTCATCCTGGTGATCACTGGGGTGCGCTTTGTTTGGACATCGTTTTGCTTTTGCAGCAGGATCGTTTTGGACTTTGGAGGAAGAGCGTGCCGTTGTGGTGAGTGCGTGGCATCACGCTTGTCAGATGTTTGTAGAGAGAAGCTTGGTTGTTTTCTCCCAGCCTGAGGCTGCGCTCTCAGGCTGACATCCATCCATCCATCCCAATCCATGCCCCAGCATGCTGCTCCGCAAGATCTTTGCCCCGCAACGCCGCCGCGCCACACATCCTTGCGACACCCCGGTGGCGCGTTACATGTCTCTGCTGCAAGAATCAGGGCCGCGCAGTCCAATGTGCATTGATGATTCTCCCCCCGCAAAGAAGTACAAGAGCTGGCACCAGCGCAGCGCAGCAGGACTGAGTGATGTGTGTCTTTGGTTTCTTTGTCCATTTAGACCACGTTTCAATCTGGGCAGGCCCTCTCTGATTCGCTAACAGGACGAACCCGTGGACATCCTGAGCTCTGAAGATGATGGCTCCGCGTCCCCTGCTTCTTCGAACGAAAGGTCCCTTATGGCACGCCGCGGTCTTCTTCAGCTTCCTCAGAGATTTGGCCTTACACTCCGCCACATCGTCACCCTGGTGCGGAACAGGAGTCTCCTTTGACTCGCGAAAGGCATGCCCTGCCAGGAAGCGGAACTCGACCCAGGGCAAGCAAATATGGGCTGCGAGGCTGTGGGCAGGCACTCCGGCCAGTTGTGCGCTGGTCTGGTCGATTTGAAGGCACTCCTCAGTGCTGCGGGTTGAAAATGTATGATGGCCGGTGGAGCTCTCTACCTTGGAGTGTTCAGGCCGACATCCGCACCATACGCTCCAGCGTTGCGTGGCAGCTGAAGCATCCTGGAGCCGCTAGCGACTGGTGACATGTGCCAGAGGAAACAGAGATGGCGTGAAAGCGCAAGTCTCACTGCTGTCGCCTCGGGGACAGATCTGCTTGATGCTAAAACAGGGTTGGCTATTTGTTTGCTGGGGGTTCGCTTCTGCGCTTGATTCTTTGAGACCACATTTTGAAACCAACAAGCTCACCAATCGTGTCTTGATTTCGACTGCAAGGTGCGGCTCTGGCCTAGCTGCTTCTGTCTCACATGAAGCGGCCTGCGCCCGCCACCCGCGCGCACCGCGAACAAGTGCACAAATGCACATGTTGCGGATCAGCGACCCATCTCCTCGAGCGATGTAATTTGCCGGGCGCAGCCCGAATTAAAGCATTGCAGAGCCAGGTGAAGAAGTTGACCTCGGCCAGCAGTGGCATGGAGCCAAAGCACAAGGAGGCTAGGTCCCACTCCAAGAAGGCAGACAGAAAAGCTGCGCACAAAGCGTACACCGGCACGCTGGACAAGCAATGGAAAGCAACCGTAGATCGCCAGTTGCCTTGGGAGGAGGCTTCCAGCGATGAGTCTTCTGCTGACGCTGGTGACCAACGGTTTTGTGCGAAGCCAGACAAGTGCAAGGCCTGTGGCTCGAATGCCTTGAAGGGGCCATTGGTGACCACGCGGGAGGGGCGTAAGAGCTTTTGGCACTGGCGCTGCATGGGGTGGGGCTGCCAGAGACGCTGCTTGTTTTTAGATGGGTCGTACTTCAAGGGCATTCAGGTTCTTCCCTCTGAGCTGCTCACTTTGCTCATCAAGTGCAGCACCGCCCCTGTTCTCAAGACCATGTCCATCGAGGCTCTGCGGCTTGTTTTTGTTATTTTGTCGCTTTGCCCCTCTTTTCCATGGTGTCTGCTCTGTTTTTTCCTGCCTGCCAGACCTCGCACCATGGATACTCCATTTGCCGCCACTTTTTGGACACTCTTCTGGAGGCGGAAGAGTGGGCTGGACCACTGGACAGGAATTTCGTCGCTCCGCACACCTCCGAGGCGCCGTCCATTGGCAAGCTCTTTGTGCGGAGGGATAACGCAGAGTACGCAGATATGATCTGGAGCCTTCAGAATAAAACGGGCGTTCTTCATCCAGCTTACCCCTGCCATGTCAGAGTCCTGGGCCTGCGGCAGGGAGATGGAGATGTCGTCACGGCGGTGCTGCAACCTGTCGCACTTGCCTGATTTGATCTGTGTCATCATGAAATTTGGCAACCTGCAAACTGATGTGCCAAGAGAACCTTCCATGCATTTATTTGGGAAAAACTTGACTGTCATCCCTCTTCTTAAGCTGCTTTTTTTCGGACATGTGGTTGGAGAACTGCCTCAGGTCTGCGAGCCAAAGTCGAGACCACCAGTGGAAAGCTGGCGCGAAATAGACCGGTCTGGCCTACTGAAACGTCTTCGTCGCAGACGCAAGACAGCCCTCTACGCAGATGGTGCTCGAGCATGGACGGCCGCCGGCAAGTCTGTGGGTCTGTCCTGTGTTCAAGTGAGCCATCAGATGCGACAGTACTGCAAAGACATAGATGATCCAAAGCTTGGGCGCCTCCCTAAAAAGGGTGGCACTCAATGCCTCGATGCTGCCTGGAAGTCGTTGAAAACGTTTCTCCCCAGCTGAAGCGAAAGTCTCGCCATGGAGTGTATGGCAAGATGAACCCACGCTTGCGCCAGAGGTGCTACCAGTGGGTGTGCCGGAGGTCCATGAAGAGCCCCAAGCCGCATGAGCTTTTGCAGAAACTAGCCGAAGCTTTTGCCAACTAAGAGCCTTGAAATGTGCTGAAAAAGTAGTTTTTGCCGAAGCCATTTTGCCAGGTTTGCATCTCGGCTGCAATTACAGGGGGATTTTTGTCAATCCCAGCAAAACGCACCAGGCGCCCAGTGGCGTTAGTTGCCTCCTAGAAGTATGAACAACTAGGACAATACAACCAGGCCTCTAGGATTCCTCTGAGATACTGAAGGCCTCGTAAACTTCAGCTACCCATCGGTAGAAAAAGCATCGGAACATCTCCCTGCCTTAGTGGTAGGGAGGTGACCCCCTCAACTTTTTTAAGGTAGGGCATCTTGAAACCCTTTTCGGGTCGGCAAAATTTGGCACTCCTCATCCCCAACGGCAAACATCTCCAACTCAAAGAACACAGCTGAGGATGCGCTGATAGAAAAACAAAACGATGCTCAACAAGTACGGAGCTCAAACAGGGATCCTTGTTTCCGGGGATGGGAACAAAGATACACAGACTAGGTCACGAAATGAATAAAGTTCATCCAGGATCATTACGGATTCGTAGAGTATTTCACAAAGGTTCGGGATCCCGTCGAGTGAGCCCCCCGCCTCCCCCTTCCCCCCTCCATCGGAACGCAACAATGACCCCGCCCTCCACGCCATTTGAACAATGGACCTCCCCGAGCAACAAACCCTCTCCACCCCGCAAACGAAGGGTATGGATCTAGGGCTCATTGGGGCTGAGGTCGCAGGAGACTAATTTTCACTTTGCTCCGCTGACACCTCCATTAACAAACATTTTTGACAATGCCTTAACTTACCATTGCCCACACAGCCACGTAGGGCGTCAACGCTTGGCATGTGTTGAGGCCGTGATCACTTTTGGAAACTGTTGATGTGGTAAATGAGAAAACTGACTGCAATAGAATCCACCCGTTTTCAACCAATCCATCAAAGGCCACCCCGGGCGTGCCCAAGTCCCTGCCTTGCTCGGAGAAGGCCTCCGGAGTGTATAGTGAGCTCTTTCGATCCGTCACCCGCGCTAACCACTGCTTCGCGGTTTCCGTGTTGGCTTCCCTTTGAGCCGTTTCCAAAATGGGGTCTCCAACTTTCGCGGCAAATTGTGCTTTTCCCGTCGCTATCACTGGCCTTTCTGGGTGCTTCATGCGTGGTCACGCATGGGATTAATGCACCCCCGCTGATTAAAAACGCCCGACTTTTCCAGCCAACTGCCAACCAATACTACTTCAAAGGCACCCACAAGGTTTGGCCAAAAGACTCCTCTGAATGTTTTCGCCGCCTCCCAAACCCCAAAAATATGAAAACACGTAATTCGAACTTTCCAAAGCTATTGCCAATACTTCAACAAAACTAACCCCTTTCGTAGCCTCAACCAAATTATTACTACAATTTGCTTTAAAAGTAAGATTTGACAGGCTCGTAAAAAAGAAGCCCCCTCCAAGGCTAGCCCCGAACAAGACAACCCCCCTGTCGGATATATGATGGCCCTCTCCAGTCTTGGAAAAGAAAAATCAACTTCCTTTTTCTGCTTTATTGGAGTCCTTCTTTGCCACTCAACTGTTCAAAGGAAACCAACCGGAAACTCCCAAGCATGCTAAGGTGTGTGCGCTTTTCCAGAACCAGAAGCTCTGGCCTCTGGCACGGGCTGGGCCCCATAGCCAGCTTGCAGTGAAAGCAGGCCCTGCGGCGGGGCATTTCGCGCTGGTGGTTTACCTCAACCCCCGCCTCCAAAGTACTATGGGTGGCTTCCCCAACGCAAACGTCAAGAACAAGTAACTTTCAGCTAGTTGACCACGGCAAGCATGTCAGCATTGCTATGAAACTCCGCCTAAACCAAGCCAACAAACACCAGGAATTACAAATTAACAATCTCCCCCGTGGCTCCCACTGGAAATGAACATGGGGCACAAGAAGGGCGTCTCCCAAGGGAGCTTTTTGCTTTTTGTTGGTTGGTGGTGTATAAGATTTTTCACGTCTGGACAAGCAACTACAAGTACAATTATTTAGCCGGATTTATGGGATCGCTTACTAAAAGCCCTTCATCATGGGTGAGCCCTTTTTTCGCTCAAACAAGCTCGTTATGCTTCGTGCTGAAACTTGGAGAGCTACATACATCTGCAATGACATTTGGGTATGCGTCAAAATCGAGGCTTGTACCCACGAAGTTGCGGCTTTCCTTTTGGCTTCCCTTTAAGTCTGAACAAACACAGATACCCTCAAAGGAACCCACCTCCAAAGTCCGATTCTTTCTTGAAGAAGCCCTTTCCTTTTGCGCCACCAAAACCCAGGGTAACACTGGGGTTTCCACCAGCAAGCTTGCTCAGTGTCGGAATGGACCGTTTGGGGATTCTATTTCCTCGAAAAATATAGGGGTCATTCTAACTCATTCCCTGCTGAGACCCGCAAGATTCGGTTGAGGTGTAAAGTGAGCTCACCCTTTGAAGGTTTGCCCGCTGGGCATCCTGTTAGATTCTGATTCCCTCTGTCCTACCAACATGGCACCTGACAGGGGGTTCCTCCAAGAGGAAACTTATCTTCCAGGTACCTCCCCACAGGTGCCATGTTAGTGGAAGGGCAAACCTTGCCCGGCACAGAAACAACTCCTGCCCCTTTGGTTGTTTCTATCTTGTGCTTTGTGCCAACGGCTCCCTCCTCTAACGCCGCGCTCCTCTGCCGCGGGGGCCGCGAGCTGCTCCGCAAAGGCGCGGTGCGCCTCCGCGCGCCAGGCGTTGGCCTGCGCGAAGGTGGGACCCGTGGGACTCGGGGGCCTGGGGATTTCCGGCGGCCGCTTGGTGGCACTTGGGTTTTAAGCCGGTTTTGGGTTGAGCGTGTTGAGTGGGAACTGCCACCTGCTAAGCTGCTAGGCTGCTAGGCGTTGCGAGCGGGAAATCGGAACCATGCTCACCTTGGACATGTCAGTTGGGAGCGCAGCGAATCTTGGCCATGGCGCAGAAGATTTCCCAACCGGGCTGCAGCAAGTTCCCATCTACTCTTGTAGACATGCCACGCAAGAACTTCTGCGTCACCGCTGCTTATGTGTAGCGAGGTTTCCCTGCATGGAATGCATGACATCCACGAAGTCAACAAGTCACCGCCAAAATTTGCCGGCATCCTCAATCCAATGAAACTATGTTGAACAGAAATCCGCCAAACGCAAGTCCCAGCAAAGAAAACAGAAGTGTTGTAACATTCGAAAGGGGCCTTTGGATGAGACCCACACAAAATTGCCCCGGACCTAGTTTGAATGCCACAGGAAATGCCGAAGGCCAAATTTCAACGGCCGCGCAAGTGGGCCGCGACTTCAACAAGTCACATCATGTCCAATGTCGGGTCCTTGTCACTCCAACCAGTTGGGAATGAGTCTTAACCTTTCTGACATGTCCACCTAGCAAATTGCCTGCAACTCCGCTCTATGAAGGGCAACCCATCAACCAAAAGGAGACAGGGATGTGACATGGCAATAGGGCCCAACCTGCGTGGAAAACCACTTTCAGCATGTAGATATTCAGCCGCTTGATGCTGATGTTTTAGTTCCACGGAAGGAGGGAGGCAGGAATGATGCGAAAGTGAAAAGCCAAGCTGGCTGATAATACACGCTTGTCTTGTCGACCAACTTTTCTCCATGTGGGCCCCAGCTTTAAGAGGCACACTCATGGCAACCCTTCAGCTCAAAGAACCTCCCAAGCTCAGCTGTCGCCTGAATGCTGAAGTGCCGCACCTTGCCGAAGCTGTTCAGGATCCTGGCAAGCAACTTGCAGAACTGCGCTGTGCAATTCACCAACTGAAAAGAAAGGATCCGTGAGAAAGCTGCGACATAGGCGAGCTTGTTTTACCCCAGCCGAGTGCGATGTTGATGGTCGCTTGTTTAACACGTCACCAGGCCATTTTGGCTATGTAGACGTCCTTGGTTGCATTTTTCGGCCACCCTGCCATAGCGCGTGCCCCATCGCTCGTTCCCTTATGGCCCAACAAAGCTCCCATCTGTAGAACTCTTCCTAGCCACACACACACACAGCGATATGTTCTCGAAGGTTGATACGTGTTGGGCTTCGAGATCCAATTCTTGGATGGCATCCGCACTGGCCACGTGAAGGGAATTCCTAAAAACACAAGGCGGACCCCGATAGCCACAACCCAAAGAAAACCTGGACTGCTTACCAGTGTATGTGGCCTGGTCCGAGAAATCTGACCCTGGCTAGTTGCAAGCGTATGCACACTGGGTGGTTTATGGCAAAAGCAAAGAAGCTCTGTTTTACTCCTGCCACGAAAAGAACATGCCACACGCCCTCGCTGCGCGCCGCGATTTAGGACGTAAATGGTGCAGGCGAGGAAATGCCGAAACTGAGGGCTCCCGCGCCGATGGGTACTTGAAGCGATTCTCGATCTTATGTTGCTGTGATCTCGTCTGGACCCGCTGGCTGCAGCTTTGGGTGGCTTTCAGGTGGGTTTAAGGTCAGTTTTTGGAATGGTTGCGGGTTGGCTTAGTCGTGGTTTATTTAGGATGGGTTTAGGGTCGAAGCACCAAAGCCACGCAAAACGCCCGGTTGCAAAGCAGAAACAAAAAAACAAACCAAACAAACAGCTGGACCAATGAAAGTAATGCATGCAACCCCTTGATGTACTGTTTGAGGCTTTCGACTCACCCGACCCACCGACCGGCTGACCTGCAAAGATCCGGACCGCGAGGCCAACGAAACCCGCTCGTGTCGGGGAGGAGTCCAGAGTCCGAATTCCGGGGAAGTTGAGTGCCCAAAAGGATTTGTTAAGTTGTTTGTGTGGCTTTTGGGTGTTGATCCTAGGTTAACATCGCAAGAATCATTTTGGGCACTAGGCCAACATCCTAGGTTTACAAAGCATTGAGGTGAAAAATCCTTCCAAAGCCGGGCACAGGCCCGCAGGAGTCCTCGCCACGGCCACAGCACCAGCAGGCGTGCGCAAGCGGCAGCGCCTGCGCGTGAGTACACCCACCTCAGATTTGAGAACCAAACCTCACACGGAGGGGCAAGAAAAAGGGGATGGCAAGGCAAGGAAACGTCAGGGCTCCAAAAAGCGACAACAAAAAAAGGAATGTCTTGGCACCTCCCGCGGACTGGAGGCCTTGTTGTTGGGTTCTCCGGTGTTCATTGCGATTGTGTTGATTGAGATATGCATGCTACTGTGTGGTCTCTTCGACAATAGTCTTGCCGACAAAAATACCTTTGAACAAGAACTTGGTCCTGCAACTTGCTAGCTGCAAGCCAGTGTGCTCATAAATCGAGGGTTCTGCATTCTCCAGAGCTGGCTGAACATGTGTGTTCCTTGGCTGCCATCAAGTAATTCTGGAGCTTGTTCAAAGGGAAATGGTGCAGAACAGCTTAAGGACATACTGTTTTGCACCGGCCGGGCGCTGCTGCTTAAGGTGATTTCATATGGTTTCGATTGACAGCACCAATGAGTTCAAAACGTAGAGTTGAAGGCAACAGTGGGGCTGGACGGCGGCATAGCGTGAGAAAGCCTCGCATATCGGGACTGCCCCAAACCCTGTGAAGAATCCAAGGTGGATATCTGTACTAAGTGTCCCATACTAAGCACTTCAGCTAAGGTCTGGCCCCAAACCCTCCACCTTTCCTTCTGTCGATACGCTTGCAATGGGTGGCATCAGCCTGTGCTTTCCAATTCACCCAGTTCCAGGTGGCACGAAACTGGCGACGCCCTAGCAAGCTTTGCCAACCCCTTCAAACAAAGTGCAACCGCGGTTGTTTAATGAACCTCCGGTTGGGTTCCCTCTTTTGGGTTCCCTTTACGCAAACAACGGGGGGCTGTGAACCAATTTTGCCCAATGCGGCGGGCGAGCCCGGTGAAAAGCATCTCCCGCCTGAAGGCCAGGCGGGAAAGCAGCAAGGGCCCCAGACTTGCGGCTGCCAGCTGCCTGAAAGGGTTCCACCCCAACCCGCTAGCCCGTGCGAAAATTGGGCACGCCAGTATGCATCTCTCTCTCTCTCTATATATATTGTGCTGCATCCAACAAACAAATAAAGGTAAAAAGGAACCTGCAAGTATTTGGATGCAGTACATGTATGTATCCTTTGCTTTTTGGCAGTAGTGGTTCCCCATGAGAAATAAAACCATGGTTCAAGATGTCGCTTTTTCCACACCCACCAGGAGGGCTGATTGAAGGCGTCCCTTTCTGCCAGCCCAAAAGCAATTTTTGCTAGCTTGATCACAAAGTCCAAAACTGTGCTTGGATTACAAGAAGCTTTTGCCACTGCTTTTTGCCAAAACGAATTCCTAGTCCCGAGAATTACCATTCAACTGTGCGGAAACAGCAAATCTATTGCTAGGGTTCGTTTGGCAAGGTTTGACAGTA
The DNA here is from genome assembly GCA_963377175.1 of Effrenium voratum. Lineage (NCBI taxonomy): Eukaryota > Dinophyceae > Suessiales > Symbiodiniaceae > Effrenium > Effrenium voratum. The sequence goes on from CAUJNA010000165.1 coordinate 301,544, forward strand.
TCCCCGCTCAAGGCTGGCCTATCCACCCCCGGCTTTGGACCTTTGACCTTGAAATGGGGGCAGGGCATTTACGATAGGAAGATATGCTGCGTTTGTGGGCAGTGCTTCGAGGGAAACATCGCAGATTTTCCACGAACATCTATGAACACCGTTTGAGTCCTATTCTGCTTGCTTGAGGCCAAGAGAGGCGTTGGAAGCAAATCCACCACGCTGAACGATCTAGCCTTTCCCATTTAAGAGGAAACATGGGCAGCACATGTTGCGGGACATTCCAACTAAACTCTGTCGTGGTTGGATTTGCTTCCATTGCGGCTTAAGCCTCTGCAACTTTCATCGCTGGCCCTTGCAGTGCTGAGGTTCACGTTGGAGCGTGGGCGGACAAAAGGTGGTTCTCTTTGAGAGCACCGTGTAGACCTCTAAACACCACACACACACAATGATGCCAAAGTGCCACAAGGGCCCTAACTTTGACAACTCCCAAAAAGCCGCAAAGCTTCAACCGTAAGCTGTACAGGTGCAACAGCATCCCAACTGAAGCTGCTGCCGCAAAACAAATCTCTGGGTTTTATGTGGAATTCCAAAACCCAAAGGAGTCGCAATCAAAACCGGGCACTAAAATGGTCTACCCAGAACCATGTACAGGTCAAGAAGGCGGCCGCCGCTATTTATGGTTGGGATCGTCCCTTACTAACCTGGGTTTTGATTGTGGCTCAAATGAGAAAGCACCTAGGAATCCAGTTCCCCAGCGGCTCTCACCACACGAAGTCAGGTCGACGTCCCCGATGGCCCAAGCGGCTGGGCATCCGCATCCCCGAAGTCCGAGTCGCTCAGGTCCTCGTGCCGAGGGAACCGGCGCGGTGGGTAAACAGGGCATGCTCGTTTCTGTTGGGTTTCCCTGAAACCGCTCCAAAAGGGGCACCCTTAAAACCATGACACTTGGGTTTGTCCACGGTTTTGGGAATGAACCTGGGGATTTTCCGCCAAACCAAATCGAGGATTATTTTTCTCGGGAAATAGACGGTCGTAGGTCATTTAGTGCTTGGGGGCGTTCAAAGACCATGAGCGCGAATCAAGCAGGCTTGTTCTGTGGCTTTGCCAGTCATGGCAGACACATGCTGCCAAAATCGAGCTCCAAACTCGGGTGATTCGATTCAAACATGGGGCCCTTGATTTGGTTGGAAATAGGGAGCCACGGGATAGCAAAACACGGAATGGGAGGACGAGCCACTACTTTTTGACAAAGCCTAATATGAAGTTGTCAAATGCGCTGTTAGCCAGGGACGGGAGCACCAACACCTCAGAATCATCTGACTGGTATGTTTGCTCCTTGGCACGTAGCAAGGGCACTTCCAATCTTCTGCTCGGCTGGTGCCTACAACGCTGAGCAAACGCAGAACTTGACACACAAAACTGAGACAAACAAAGAGAGGTCTGGTTTTGCGAGGGGACAGAGTCCCAGAAGTATACAATTCCGAGCTTCTAAATTAACAGATCTGAAGTAAGGGATCTTCATCATGGCTACGTCTCTTCTAGCTCTTCGGGCAGGAAAGCTTCTTTGCTGCCTGCTTTCCAGCAAAACGGTGCCTATGCTCAGCCAAGCCAATTCCTTCTGGGCCAGGTGTCCCATGTCATTGCCATGGCTCCCAGAAAGGAAGCTAGCCGATCGAGCGGAACCGGGGGCCGGCACCAGTACTTGGAGCTGTCGGGCACTGGACCTGAGGGCGAACTCCGGGTCCTCCGAAGCCCCGGAGTTGGGTTTGGGGAGGAGTTGGACGTTTGATGGGCACGGACACAAAGACAGGATTCTTGTTTAACCATTTGAATGTGACTGGCATGGAATCCTCTGGCGGATTTTTGCCCGGGTGCTTAAGAGGACGTGCAACTGCCCCATTTCCGCGGCTCGAGCCATACATTGGGGGTGGAGAATTTTCGCTGGGCGTCACACCAACCTCCCATGATCTCCTGCAGTTGAAACACCGCCTCTTGCCTGCAAAATCTGAGCTTGAGTGACCATGTGGGTTTGTCTCCAAATAGATGATGAAACCAAACATGCACGGTTGAACCATGTAACAAGCCTGCTCCAAAACACCCAGCAACAACGTCCTAAGGGGACTGGCCCAAGAAAGGGGTCCAAACCCCAAAAGTAGAATTGTCTGGGAACTCAGGGAGATCTTGGGCCGAACTTCGTACCGAGCCCCCAGCTCCCCCAACTCTGGGGCCGAAACACCAGCGGTGCCAAACTCCACGTCTCTGCCCTGGCGCCCTCAAACCTCAAAGCACCGCATGTCCACTGGACAAAAAGGGGGAACCATGAAGGGGCGAAACTTGTGCGTCATTCTTGTTCGGCACCCCTCCTTTTGGTGGCTTTTGAAGGGACATTAAAAGGACACCCACCATTTTTGGGGCCCCCTGAGTTTGAGTAACACAAACTCGCACACTTGATTATCCCATGGCCATGACTTTCGGCCCTTGTCCAGTGCTCGTCCACCTGCTAGGTTCGCCCGAGAAAAATGGCGAGACAGCCCCGTGAGAGCATTTTGGACGCAACTCCGGCAACCCGGGAATGTGTCAAAGCCGGAGCCCTCCCAAATCCAACACAACCCAGCTAAACCAAGCAAGCAACCAACCAACACAAACACACAAACAGCAGCATGCACTTATCCAAGTGATCTTAAAGCCCTAAACAAGTTGCCAAGCGCGAGGCTCCAGGCAGGTGAGCTGTGCAAGGGCCTTGCCACGAGCATGGCTTACATGCGCCCGTTGGTTGGGTTCAAAGCGCAAGGTGCCACCCGCAAGCAGCATGATCAATGGCATACTGAACAGCAGCAATCTCACGCACGCCGATCAAACCTCATCACTACACTGAAAGGCGTGAACTATCGCTCCTCACTTCTTTTGCTTCCGACCGCGCGAATTGCACATCTGTCTCTGGCCATGTCAGGCCCGGCGACCGCCGCCGCCGCCTCCGCCGCCGCCGCCACCGCCGCCACCGCCGCCGCCGCCTGGTCTGCCTCCACCCTGTCCCTTGCCATCATCGCCCATGCTGGACATAAGGAGCACTGCGATGGCAATGACCCACCAGTACTTCCGCAGGAAGGACTGCTGTTGTGGCTCCTTCTCAGGTCTGGTTTACAGCGTCCTCCAGCCTCTTTTTTCTGCGGGAAATACCAATCAAAAAAGGGTGCAAGCTGCAAGTTAGGTGACATTAGACAGCTTGAGCCCCTTCATGTAAGTCAAGGGTGGGATTAAACAGGAATTGTGCCATCTACTTCAAAGTCTCGCACAACCTGACATGAACCCCCTTCAACCAGGCGGAAGCAACGGAGGTCTCACCCATGAAGGATGACCTTTGGATCGTTCCTTTGTGGGAATAAAAGGGATCCTACTAAGCCTCTTTGGCGGTGCAGATGTCATTGAAGGGCCAATCTGACTGAGCCAACCCCCTGAAAACAAGCTCAACCATTTTCCATACCTCAAGGTGGTTTTCAGGGCTTACAGCTCCCGTGTAAAATCCATCACACCAAGAGGAAACTCACTTCGACTTAGTTCAAGAGCTACTACCAGAGTAGCCCTCTGTTTCTTGGCCCACATTTCCACACCGCAAAATCACATGTTCCGCTTCACATTCCACCCCGAAATGCGATTGAACACACTTTTTCCGGGAAAGCGGTTCAAGAACTGGAACTGGAAGGGACGCCCAGGTCTCTTGGGCCAGTTTTCTCGGAAGTCTCGTCCTGGCCCTGCTTGATGTTGCCATCCGCATCCTTCACCGGCGGCTGCACCCGGGCGCCTTCCAGCCGCGAGGGCTCTGAGAGATGCACCTGGCGGCGGGCGGGAGGGCCATGACCCCAAAGTTCCCAACCACTTCTTGTTGGAACACCTGGGAAAAAGACAGTTGGTGGGCATGTCTCAAAATAGGGGACCCTGCAAAGTGGTCAGCGTCCTCTCCGTTTTCCTTTAAACTTCTCTCCCTCCCTCCCGCCTGCGTGTGATCAAAGGGCATAAGCCCCAGCGTGTGCTTCACACGGTAGGACAGGCTTACGGGGATGCCCCCATCGTTCACCGACACCTCGCGTTGCCAAACTCGGCAGTCGGTGCTCATAGTTTGCCGGTGAAGGCACGCCAAGTGAAGCTCAAGTGTCAGTTTTTCACGGTGTTTTCTGCTCATTGTGTCTAGAACAGCTACCATTGAAAGAAGGTCCCTCCGAGGTCCCTCATTGCAATCCCTGGAAAAAGCAAGTCCCGGACTTGTCTCTTCTGGGGAGATATCGATCGAGTCGGGGGCGAATCGGGACATTGCAATTCCAAAAAGCAAGCCATGACCTCGTTGCGCGGGAAATCAACCAGAGTTGAGTCATTCACTCACCCAAACCGTAGATCGCACACGAATGTTGACCCCCCACTTTATGAATAGGGGGGTGTCCAGGCACTCCAACAAATCCATCCAGGATTCCTTTTGCGCCCTCGTCCGGTTGTTGTGCCGGGATCTGAGCTTGCCTCCAGGATGTCATGCCAGTCCTCGAAGTGGTCAGCCAACAGCTTCATGGGAATGGAGGCTTGCAGGGTGCGCTGCGGGCTCGCGGGATTGTACCTTGGAGAGGAAGCCAAACACTCCAACCCGAAGAACGAAGAGGGAGGACACCAAAGCTCCGACTCCGCAGAGGGGTGCTTAGAACCCTGTTAGCTGGCCCTTTTGTAGGTCCTCCAGTAGAGAGGTTAGAATAAGGGTACCCTTTTTTCTGTAGTCTACCCTCCCCCAAAAAAGGGGTAAACCGGCACGACTGAGGGACCTAGTTTTGATAAGCCCCAACCAACAAGCGCCTACATGAGGTACCTGGAGTGAGTTCTGCCTGCATGTGGATCTGCTCGTAAAAATATGGATGGGTCCTGATGTGCAGCTCTCCAATGGACCCACGGAACAGCTTGGAATCGAAGGACACTTCCCTTTGACACCGGGGGATCTGACCCGATGGGCTTGAAATCGGAGGCCTCACTTCCTTGGCCAGCATCAACTTTGCCAACTACTTGGTTAGCACAACTACTTGGCTCGAACTTGGGCTGTTCCGAATAGAGGGCCAGGC
>CAUJNA010000166.1:0-7500 GCA_963377175.1 Effrenium voratum
ATTCGGGGGGCATCGCCGGTGTTCATCCAAATGCAACGGGTGCGAAGAAAACATCTAATCGTGTGTTTACCTGTGTGCTATCGCATCTTTTAAAGCCAGTCGCGCAAGGCGATGCCACGATCCCTTTTGAGTAATTGCGGGGCAACTGCATGGGAAACTGCGCCGCTCGCAAGAACAACAAAGCGTAACATGGTGTGTTTTTCGCAACAAAATAAAGTATTTTACCATACTTACCAAACAATTGCCATTTTCGCAAGTTTTCAGATCCACTTGCGCCCCTTGGCCTCGGAAACCGACAAGATGTTACTTTGCAATACCAGAGTTTTGCTTGAAGTGGTGGCGTCGGGCAGTTTGTTTAAAGTGTGGTAGAAGCCACGGGTCGCAAAGATGGAAAGCTTTATGCCTCACAGCGACACAAACAACACTGGGCGTCACGCTGAAAGCTGTTCCCAGGCCGCTTCGCAAATGGCAAAGTACAAAAGTGGCTGGCGTGGATAGATACAGGCAAATCATCTGTCGGATGAGTCTGAAGGATATTGTTCGAGATCATGCAAAGAATATTCAAAAGCTCTCCGCCTCAACTTTCATGATTCCTCCTCTTTCCATCGCAAGCTTCCTGCAGCGGAGGTTAACAGGAGACATCATGCTCAAAGCTGGAAGTTTGCGTTGTTCACGGCTAGATTAAAAAAAAGAAGAAGAAAAAGGAGTGTCGACACTGTCTGACTGTGCGAATGATAGTTGCACCAACCAGCGTGGTGGTACGAACAGCGTCACACCTGTCACCCACGAGCTTTTCAGCCAACGCAGCGGAAATTTCGGCCGCTGACGGTGACCCGCTTGTCAAATCGCTGAAAACGCAAGAACGCCAAGATTTGCAGCGCTCGCAAACACAACAGAACAGTTGCTGGGCAAGCAACTATCGTCCAACATGACATGCTAGTTACTGCTACAAAGGAGTCGTTGCAATTAGACTAGCTGCTTTAGCCCAGTCGGCGAATTAAAAACACACACCACTATTTCAACAGTTGTGTATGTTTGCGCAACTTTCGTTGGTGAACTTGGTTTTCCAGGTTCTGTATGGGGCTACAGTGTCTACGTAACTCCGTGCTTCGGTTCCTCTGTGCAGCAGATCATCACCCCGTCCTCCATGTCTGGGCCCAACATGCCATTGAAGCCCCCACCTGACAAGTGCCAAGCTCTTGATTGAAGCGGTGACGCTCCTCGGAGACCGCTTGTTGCGTTCCGAGCGAAGATCAATCTGCAGAACACCGAACACCTCTCCGTGCAGAGCATAGGCCCGGAAACGCGACTTTCGTTTGGCAATGTACTGGAGTGCTACGAAGGGGGTTACAAAATCAGTCCCAGCTGGCGCTGCCCTTCCCAGCCTTTCATAGGCATCGAAGGAGCCTCTCCAAAGAATGACAGGCACATGAGCCCCATGGAATGTTTCATCAAACTTTGCCTCAAGCAAAGCGGCATGCAACGCATCCCACAACAGCCTCATTTTGCTTGCGCCTGTAAACTTGGCCCTGTTTCGGTCAGTGCAGTCCTCATGTTTTTGGAGAAAACAACACGGCACTCAACTAGAACCAAACTGGTGCCATGTTTCGCCAGGAAGACCTGGGGCCTGGATCTTGTGAACTAAGCCGAACGGATGCCTCGAGTTTCTTAGCCACGCGGACTTCCAGGAATGCCAGCTTCCAGGAATTCTACTTCCCTGACCTTTCAAGAATTCCATGACGTCCGTGATTCCATCCTTGAGCGTACAAATCTGCATGTCGCAATTCCAGCAGAATGGCATGACTTTCACGAATTCCATGCAACATTTGCGTGGCTTTTTGCCTTTCATGCGAGCAAAGGTCAAGACTACTTGCCTCCCCAAGACGTCATGGGAATATTAGAGTCCCACAGTTTGTGTTTGACATCCCTCCCAAATGGACCATCACTACCCTTCCCACTTGCGCGAAACCTGACAGGGGGTCGCTTCATAAGGGAGTTGATAAACCTCCAGATGCTATGTTTGTGGCAGGGAGGGTGCCGAAAGTTCTGGGCCATGTAGCCGCGTAGCCTTGGTTTTAAACTTAGAGCTGATGGGGAAACCTTTCATCTTGCAAAGATCTAGCTCCTTTCTTGCTAGTACTACTGCTACTGCTGTTGCTGCTGCTCCTGCTCCTCGCTTTTGCTACTGCTCTCCGTGTAGCCAGTTCTCCAAATATGCTCCGCGTAGCCTCCGCGTACAGTGTGCAGGCCCCATACAACTACAAAAATGACACGGCTCACAGGATCGGTGAGTCTCTTTGCCAGTGTCTGCTTTGCGAGGCCACTCGCGTCCCCTGGGACTGGCAGTTCCCCTCTCCGTTTGCCCTCATTTGCGACGGTGGGACGTTGACCGATCAACACCGACGTCGGCCAGAAAAAGAAAAAAAACTTCGTCTCCCGCCGGAGCCGGGGCCGCAGGCCTCGATCCGTTCCAGCGGCGCAGGTGGCTGACCGGAGTTTCGGTGCTTCACAAACTTGCTCTCAATTCTCCACAGTTCTGTGCCCAACACAAATTGTGGATGGAGAAAAACCTGAGTTGGGATGGGTGAAGCCCTATCAACTGGTGCAGGCTTTCCTACATCAGCGGTATGAGCAACAAACAACCCTCCCCAACGGTTCTTGGGGCTTTTTTCTCTGTCGGCAAATGGCGAGGCAGTTCTCATCCTTTGGCTGATTTCGGGAAAGCAAAGAACAAACAAAAGCCGAACATTTTGCGAACGTGGCACGCGGCGAAGCATGGCAAACCGTTCAAACACCTTTGATCTGAGCTCGTGGCATGTCGCTTCTGCCCGCAAGGCCATTGCCGCAGCCGAAGCCACCGAAGCTCGGAACCTGACGAAACCAACACGGGCAAGCAAATGAACCAGAAAAGCACCAGCATTTGGCTGGGATTGTCAACCCTTCATCTACACAAGGGCTTTGCTGGCGTCATAAAAATACTGGAGTCTTCGTTTGGGGAGTTTGCTAGGGGGGCCTACCCCAATTTCTCCCGAAGGCTAGGGGTCCGGGCCGCTCGCTATTCCCATCTCCTCTTAAACAAGTCAGTTTGTCTGGGGCTCGCTAGCTGGCACGTGTCTGTGGCCCTCAATGGCTTCACGCCTTCGGATTCAACGTCTTCTTGTGGCACTACGCAAGAATGCCCGAATGTGGCTTGCTAGTTGTCATGCTTTGACCTGCGCTCCCCACTCTCGGCCAAAACTTCGAAGTTCGCGGGCACCGGCATGTTGAAAGGGCTCGGTGGTTGGTGAATTCGCTCCTTCCGCATCCGTTCCTGGCAAGCGCACAGTCGCTGGGCCAAATAATAGCGGCTTCTGTGCTCGCTCGCGCTCATTGCATCAGCAATGCAGTGACAACCAGTGCTGCAAACTTGCAAAGAATTCAAACACGCTCGTACGCAGCGCAATTGGACACCAAAGTTCCTCACAGGTCATGTTGTGCAACCTGCTTGCCATTTAATTTGGGTATGTGTCAAATTTGGAGGACCCCCCAAAATAGTGGTTTCCTTCTAGTTTCCCTTTAAAACAGCGAAAAGTTGGTTCCCTCAAAGAAAGACACACCCATTTGCAAGCTCAGCAACGATCAGGCTGGCCTCTTTATCATTCAGTGGAAGTGTCATTGATCAGGCTGGCCTCTTTGACGCGACGCTCCGTAGCGCCCTGAATTCCTGGTGACATTCAGAAAGCGGAAGGCCGTGGGAACTCCAAACAGGTCTGGTCATCTGCGTCCTTTGGGGGAAATAGATGGATTTTCCTGGTAGATTATGCAACAATCAGGTCAACCAGGCCCATCGATTTGCTACCAAAACAGCCAACAAGGCAACCTGGAGATCCTGCGGAAGCCCCCTGAGAGGCGCAATTTCGAAATGTCCCGTCCTTCTGACTGCCCGCTCGACGGCGCGTGCCTGCAAGGCACAGGGAACGGTCCGCACTGGTTGCTCTTGCGGACCCTGCAGCAGGTCCCAAGACCATGATCCTAGTGACATTCTGGTGATGGCGAGTCCCATGTGAACACCTTGCGGAGCTTGTTCAAATATGCATGTTCTCTCCTTATGAAAAGTAAAGCAAGTCTCATCCACTCAGGCAAGCGTGGCCTCTCATCGCGATGCAAGGCATACCTTGGAGCCAATTTCGGACATTTAAATTAAGTCGCCACTGCTGCGTGCGCGTGAGCGTGTGCGTGCGCGTGAACGCGCATATGCGCATATGCGCATATGCGCATATGCGTGTGCGTGCATATGCGCATATGCGTGTGCGTGTGCGTGTGTGCGTGCGTGCGTGCGTGCGTGCGTGCGTGCGTGCGTGGGTGTGTGTGTGTGTGTGTGTCTCCTTGTGCGTGTGCGTGTGCGTGAGCGTGTGGGTGCGTGTGTGCGTGTGCGTGTGTGCGTGTGTGCGTGTGTGCGTGTGTGCGTGTGTGCGTGTGTGCGTGTGTGCGTGTGTGCGTGTGTGCGTCTGTGTGTTTTTGTTTTGTTTTTGTGTGTGTTTTGTGTGTTTTGCGTGTGTTGTGTGTTTGTGTGTTTGTGTGTTTGTGTGTTTGTGTGCTTGTGTGCTTGTGTGCTTGTGTGCTTGTGTGCTTGCGGGTTTGCGTGTTTGCGTGTTTGTGTTTGTGTTTGTGTGTGTGTGTGTTTTGTTTCTGTGTTTGCGTGTTTATGTTTGTGTGTGTGTTTTGCATGTGTGTGTGTGGTTGGTTGGTTGGTTGGTTGGTTGGTTGGTTGGTTGGTTGGTTGGTTGGTTGGTTGGTTGGTTGGTTGGTTTGGTTTGGTTTGGTTTGGTTTGGTTTGGTTTGGTTTGGTTTGGTTTGGTTTGGTTTGGTTGGTTGGTTGGTTGGTTGGTTGGTTGGTTGGTTGGTTGGTTGGTTGGTTGGTTGGTTGGTTGGTTGGTTGGTTGGTTGGTTGAGTGGTTGGTTGGTTGGTTGGTTGGTTGGTTGGTTGGGTGGGTGGGTGGGTGGGTGGGTGGGTGGGTGGGTGTTTGCTTGTTTTTTTTTTTGTTTGGTTGCTTGCTTGGTTGTTTGATTGATTGATTGATTTGTGATTAATTTGTTTGTTTTCTCATTGATTGAATTGTTTAATTTGTTTGTTTGTTTTTGGGGGGACACCACACATTGCGACGTTGTCCTTTTCCCTTCCAAAGCCAGCGAAAGCCCATCGGCCAGGCGGCTGAAAGAGCAAGAGCGCCTGGCTCGGGAACCACGGGGTCAGACTCAGCTGCTCCTGGCCCGGCGCAAAGGGCGCGCGCCCGAGCGATGGACCCTGAAAAGGGGCGAAGCGTAACTCGATCCCCTAACCCCTCAACTTGGTTGACGTTGGAAGGGGAGGAAAACAAAAATAGCAGTTAAGTGGGGATTTCCCACTAAACCACAACAAGCAAAAATGTAAAATGTTTTCCAACAACAACCTGTAAGAAGCCCGAAAAAAAAGAACCCCTTAAAGCCTCCCACCAACTAACATGCAAGTGCAAAAGGTCCTTCCAAGAGGAAAGTAGTCTTTCTACACGGGTCTGTGCACTTCCATGAGGGTATCAACTTGGCGTATCCTGGGCTCATGCAGGGGCATGAAGTATGCCGGGCAGCAAATCATCCCTTCGTAACAAAGGTGGCCATAAGCGCCATAAGTATTCGTCCAACATTTCCCCTAATTCCAGGTCTGGGAATACTAAATCTAGAAGCCAATTTCAAACACATACTAAGACAGCTATTTCCCCTATCGTCCCCAACTAGCCTGAAAAGGGGTGCCCGGAAGCCACCAAAGAAACTGTCAGGCCCAAAGGTTTTGCACACCGACTTGAACCGTCTACATCCCTTACAAAAGGTGCAAGAACCAAAGCCAGGCGATATGCTTTGCTTATTAGCCACCTCAACCTGACAACCGCCTCATACGCGAAACATGTTTTCTGTGCAAACACTTCTTCTTCTTCTTTTTCTTCTTCTTCTTCTTCTTCTTCATTTTTTTTGGGGGGGCTTTTGCTATTAAGGGTGAGGGATTCCGCTGCAGCAAAGCTCTGAAAAGTGGCAGTCCGGTGCACTGCGCTGTTTGGCTTGCATCTGTACGTGTAAGAGGCCCTGCTATCTCCACTCACTCATCATGGAGATACTGTGGATGGACGAAATCCTGAAGCACATAAGAAACCCTGGAATAACAATTCCCTTGTAAATACCAAGCAAACAATGGTTCCCCGTGGTTTCAAAGTGGTGCAGGATTTCGTCCATCCACAGTATTGGACATAGAACACGAAAACGGGACTACGACGAATGGGGAAACTCCCTAAGCCGCCTTCGCTAGCAATCCCATCTTGGCCATGTCGTTCACAAACTGGCGAAGCTTCGCGCGCCCAACCCCAAAGAGAGGCACACAAGATGCCAACAAAGCTTGATGCCAAGTCCTTCGACAAGAATGTTCTTCAACCCGCTGTGAGCAAGCAGCGGTCCGAGCTCACATTCAAAATCTCCGACCCGAAGCTGGGCGAGCCCGCCCCCTCCCAATCTCTTCCAGTTGTTTTTGGATGCCTCGACGTGATTGAACTATGTGTGTTGTGTGTCTCGCGGCGCTAACCGGCTCACGTTGGCAACGCTGAATCCGGCATATCTTCGCCTCAACATTGCAACACACGCCCGACCGCCGCGAATGTCGGGCCTTCATATCAAGATTTCCACCTGTCGTTTTGTCCGTACGAATGTCCATGAAGATCCAAATCCTGCGAGTGAAATGTCCAAGTGATTCTTGGCGTACACCCCCATGCCTTTCAGCAGCTTGAACTCTGGCCCTTGCAGGGCTTGAAACAGCCACTGTCCTTTCGTTGGTCTCGGAGTGCTCCCCTTCCGATGATTTCTTCTCTGTCTTGACTCTTGGCTTCCTAGCGGTGACAAGAATCCACGAGGCTCGAGAGCTTCAGCGAATCCGAAACTGGCATCTCATGGCATCGAGCAATGTGCCTTGGGTGCTGTAGATACCCAGACAAAGGTTTAACTTCTTTCTGCAGGTTAAAAGGAAGCATAGGGCAACCAAAAAAAGTCAAAGTCTAAAGATCCAACCCAAGAGCAGTAGAGCCCATAACAATTTGCCCGCCTCCAACGCTGAAGTATGTCAATATGCTTCAGCACCTCGCACGATGCCGTTGACCCATTTTTGCAAACAAAGGCATTGGGAAGGGCAACAAATGTGTCGGTGCAGACTTGGAGTGGTTTTTGACACTGTAACAGGCAAAGCAGGCCAAGCAACCAAGCCACGTCTTGCAACTCACTACCTCCGAGCATCCGTCACCCGCTTACCTTTTTTCTGAGGCAACCCGGCGAGCCTGGTCGAAGGTGCCAATGCCGTCACTTTCCTGCACTCACTGCAAAGTTTTTCGGTGCCAGGCAATCAATCTGCAAAATGCTGGGTGAATTATAATATTTCACCGACCTGAAATATAAGGTGGTTGGGGGCTATTCCCCACATAAGCCACCATTGCGGGTGAGGTCGTGGAAGGT
>CAUJNA010000166.1:12500-18613 GCA_963377175.1 Effrenium voratum
TGGATGCCTGCCACGAGAGGTGTGATCCAATGCCTGTAATTACGCCACCAAACAAACACGACTGCTGAGAAAGTCAGCGGCAGTAAGCGCTGGCAACGTCCATGCAATGTAGCTCTAAGCAACCGGCCTACCATGAGAACACTGCGAGTACCGACATTCAGTGGTTACGACGGGAGTCGACTCTGAAATCGTGGCCTCAGCAGAAAGCGGTGAACAATATCCGGCTTTGGCCGTCGTGAGGAATCTGGATTCAGCACGCCGATCAAGTGGCCGCAGCGCCCCAAGGTGTCCTGGGGGAAAAAAACAAGCACATCGAAGCTCTTTCGAGGACTCTAGTGGAAATGTCCACCCGGACCGGCCCCTCTGTCTCTCTTCAGAAAACCGAAAGCCACATCGGTCCGAAAGGTGGCTTAAGCTCTGGAGCGAGCAAAAAATGGCGAAGACGCTGCCCTTTGGCCTGAGCATGAGCAAAATCTCACGGGAGAAAGTGCAGCACTCGCAATTCAGCCGGTATGCAAAAACAAGCGGGTTGTGGGTTGCGGACCAACGTGAAATGCATGATTTGCCCAGGTTTCGGAATTTTCTGCCAGCTAAGTGGCTCCCAGCTTTTGCAGGACAAAATGCGGGCTTTGGAGTACGAAAACGCTTTGCTTGGCTCCGGGCCGGATCGGGAAATGGATCAACCGGTTGTAGATAGCAGCTCCGAAAGGGCCTCCGGTGCCAACATGAGCAGTCCAAATTGCACCACAGACTTCTTGCCATAGGTGTCCTTTTTAGGAAAATGGATGGCCCTGGTCAATGGAATAAAACCAACCTAAACCAGTGCCATCTACTTCTACCCAAAATAACCTATAAAGGACACCTATGCTTCTTGCTCCAATTGCTTTCTTTGGTTTGCTTCCTGACCAAGAGTTTGGCAACACCATTTTTGCAAGTATAAATGACGCCACGGACATCAAGAATCCTGGAGGTCGGAGGTGTTCTTCTGCCATCGCCACTGGGTGCCCCACAGCGCGAAGGATCCCAAGGCCGCAAAGTCGTCTTCTCACCATCGTAACCTAGCGTGATAGAACCTGAGGCTGCTTCTGAGCGAAGCAAAAAGAAAAAAAAGGAAAAAAACAAACGGATTTCGGACATATGGGGCCTGCCCAACACTTGGCATGTATCTGACATATTCATGCCATTAAATCAAGCGGCTGTACTTTGGGCTGGATGGAGAAGTTTCCTGCAACGAAATCCCACAGACCGCACATCCGACGCGGCTGCAAGCATTCGCTCCGACACTGGGCCAGACTTGGATCCGGAAAAAGTTGACTGCTGGTTGAAACAGAAAGTTACTGGTTCAAAGTAAGTTAATAATGGAAGCAGCTAAAAGGTACGCTCAGTCTGGCAATTCAATCTGCACGGCTATAGTCCTGGAACTCTACATGAAAAAAAAAAAGCATTCAGACGCATGCAGTATGACAAAATCACAAACTCGCACGAGTCCTCCCCATTGTTGCCCCAATCCTGGCAGAGGCTAGATGTGAGGCCGGGAGCGATGGAATCACGGGGTAAGCATAGCAAGCATGGTACACTTCTCGGCTCCAAGCCTGTTGGCCTCTCTCTGGTGACATACCCCGTCTACATTGCAATTGGCCAAACCCCAAACCCCGCTCCCCGATAGGGATACGGTACCTAGTTTCAAGCGGATTGGCAACAAGGAAGCCAAGGGATATGAACAAGGGGTACTTTCACTCATAGATTTTTCTGCGAATGCACACACACACACAAACACCCTCACACACGCAGACAAACACAACACACACACACACACTCACTCTCACACACACACACACACACGCACACACGCACGCACGCACGCACGCCCGCCCGCACGCACGCACGCACGCACGCACGCCGACACACACACTCACACACACAACACAACACAACACAACACAACACAACACAACACAACACAACACAAAACAACACAACACAACACAACACAACACAACACAACACAACACAACACAACACAACACAACACAACACAACACAACACACACACACACAACACGTCTGGTGGGGCCGTAGCTCAAGCCCTTGGACACTCTGCAGGTGCAGTGTTTGTTGTGTGCGCGGATGCGCAACTGCTCACACACAGACACAGACTCACACACACACAGAGACAAACAGAGACACACAGAGACACACGGAGACACACAGAGATACACAGAGACACACAGAGACCCACAGAGACACACAGAGACACACAGAGACACACGGAGACACACGGAGACACACGGAGACACACAGAGACACACACAGACACACAGACACACACACAGAGATACACAGAGATACACAGAGATACACAGAGATACACAGAGACACACAGAGACAAACAGAGATACACAGAGACACACAGAGACAAACAGAGACACACAGAGACACACACAGAGACACACAGAGACACACGGAGACGCACGGAGACACACACAGACACACACACAGACGCACACAGAGATACGCAGAGATACACAGAGATACACAGAGACACACAGAGATACACAGACACACACACACACACACAGATACACACAGAGATACAGAGAGACGCACAGAGACAAACAGAGACACACAGAGACACATAGAGACAAGGCACACAGAGACACACAGAGACACACGGAGACACATGGAGACACACAGAGACACACAAATACACAGAGACACACAGAGACATACACAGAGATGCACGGAGACACACAGAGATACACAGAGCACACACAGAGATACACAGAGCCAAACAGAGATACACAGACACTGAAATTCGCAAAGGCGCACAAAACTAATAAGCACACACACACACACATCTTGGCTGTTCTCTCATCTCCGAAGACGTAACCCCACAGACCTTCCGCACAGAGGTGCTTCACAGCTACCACCAAACAACTCGCAAGACAACCGCCGGGCCCGCTGCTGAAGCGGGATTGGCGCTGCCGGCACAGTGTCATGGCCGCAGCCCGATATTCGAGCCCTCCAAGCCACCAATTCAACCGCTCTTGGGAATCAAAAAGAAGACACCGGCAAGGACAAGGACACTGTGGGTGCGCAGGAGGCTCTGAGACACTTCCGCAAGAAGGAGGAGAAGGAGCGGGAGCGCTCCCCTGCTAAATTTTAACTTTAGTGGTTTAGTGGAAAATCCATTAGTTGGCAAAAAGTTAAAGCCCTAACATCCCTTGGCAAAATGCAGCTAAGGATTTGTAAGGTGGCCTCACATCGTTCTGCTGGACCTTCTCGCAAGGTGCAAATGACCTTAGCGCCAGTCAGCTTCACGTGTTTCCCATAGGAAAAGTGGCCCGAAGAACCATGAACACTTAGGTGTGGAGCCTGTTGATCCGCATGGCGTCCGTTGGAGCGAATGTAGGGAACATGGCAACCCTGGCTTGCCCTTGGGGAAACAAGATGAGGTTGGATCAACTTGGAACAATCAAGCTGCCCAAATCATAGCTTCAGGGAATCCCTAAGGGTGGTCCAAGGGCGGGGGGTTCCCTAAGGCTACCCCCCCCTGCAACGTACCTGCCCCACGGATGGGATTCCACAGCTGCGCAAAACCAGTCCAGTGCCTGCGCGTGTCTCCTGGATGGAGATGCTCTCTCCTGACTCACTGACGCATACTCAGCACGGCTCACTGTGCCATGCTTGCAAGCATCACAATCACATATAGGGGTTGATCAATATTCCCTTCGGCCCCCAACTGACCATAGACAACTTTTCCCATGAGGTGAGCGTCATATGTTTGTGTAGTTTCCCTGATGGTCATCACATGTTTAGCGGACCTTTTGATCAACCCGCATATTGAACCATGGTGTGCCATGGTAAAAACCCCTAGGTCATTTTTCCCCAACAACCTTTACATTTTCTCCAAAACCCTGCCAACCCCAAGCAGGCTTCTTTCTGGCAATGAAGATCCAGTCTTCCAAAGAAACAAGCCTACCGCTTGGAGAATCCCTTTCTGCGTGCTCACTCCTCCTCACCAGCTGGAGACTTGCCTCAGACGAAAGCGGGCCGGCACCGCGAGCGCAAAGCGGACGCCAACTTTGAGCACGCTATGGTGGGTTGATATCACAAGTGAACCACCAGAACCCCCCTCCCGGCAGAATTCCTGAGAACCCCCCACCCCACCCCACCCCCCCCCCAAAAAAAAAGGAAGAAAAAAAAAACAAAGAATAAAACAGATATTCATATCGCAAGTGAACAACCAAGAACCCCCCCGAATTCCTGAGGAAACAAAGACCGGGGGTCGCTTGCTCGGCGCACGCTCCACTCTTCCAGTAAATCTTGTGGCCGCCTTTGGGCCATCCCACGCACGCTCGAGCTTTTTTCTTGCCACGCGCTGCGTGTCCACGCGCCGGCTCGAGCAAAGCATGCGGCAATGGTCAGCCGCAAAGGAAACAATTGTTTCAGCTACCTAAGTGGGTGCGATTATTCATGGGGCACCCTCATTTAGGTGGGGATTGCAAGCTTCCACATTGAACTAAGCCTTGGCTACTTTGGCAAACGAGGAACTTGTATGACCTGGCAGGCATGCAGCGCTTCTATGCATCAACCCGAAGGATTGGCCCTGTTACGTGTTGTCGCCGTACGCCCAAATGCCGACCTTGGACGGCGCGTCTGCGGTAGCGAGTCAGTGGGCTGCTGGGTGTGCACTAAAATAGCTTGACAGCTTTTGGTTGACTATACCACTATGTCATGGCCACTATGCAATTGTATACCCCGTTATTTCGAGGTCGTGCTTGGGGTAGTGCAAACCTCACAGATGGGGGGCAGAAAGGCACAATGACAAGGTGTGCAACGTCGTTGATGCCCTGCTGCCTTAAACCTCATTGCCCCAAAATGACATGAAGATTAGAGTCATCCCGACTTAGCTGGGCATCCAAGGCTGGGGGAATAGCACGCATTGTGTCCATCTCTTTGCTCTGAGCCACGGTGATCCTCGGATTAATGAAGGTGTTGCAGTGTAGCTTCGCTTCCACCTGCCGCCACCACAGCTCGAGACAGGGGACCCAACAAATGGAGGGGTGTCCTTCTGGCTTTTCTTTAAAACCATTAAACAAAAAGAAAACAATTACCAACTGAAAAAAAACGAACCCACAAATGCCGGTAATGGGGTTTGCCTCGCGAAACATTGAACTCTCCCGATGGGGTGAAAAACCCATCCCGACGGCAAACAAAATGCCGACAGAACCTTCAACAAAAACGATGGCAATGGCCGCCCTTCAAAACGGGCTTGGATGTTGGTGATCCCAAGCCCACACCTAGAGGTTGGAGGTTTGGGGCCATCTGTTGAAGGCTTGAAGGCTTGGGCGACCATCCCCCTTTGAGCCCGCAAAGAAACAAGAGGGTATGCGGTTGAGGACCCCATTTGTGGTTGTTTGTGGTTGTTTGTTGTTGTTGTTGCTGCTGCTGCTGTTGTTGTTGTTGCTGCTGCTGCTGCTGCTGCTGCTGTTGTTGTTGTTGTTTGTTTGTTTGTTTGTTTGTTTGTTTGTTTGTTTGTTTGTTTGTTTGTTTGTTTGTTTGTTTGTTGTTGTTTGTCGTTGTGTGTTGTTGTTTGTTTTGTCTGTTGCTTGTTGTTTTTATGTTGTTTCTGGTTGTTTGTTTGTCGTCTGTTTGTTGTCATTCGTTGTCGTTTGTTGTTGTTTGCTGTTGTGTGTTGTCGCTTGTTGTCGTTTGTTGTTGTTTCTTGTTGTGTGTTTCTTGTTGTGTGTTTCTTGTTGTTGTTGTTGTTGTTGTTGTTGTTGTTGTTGTTGTTGTTGTTGTTGTTGTTGTTGTTGTTGTTGTTGTTGTTGTTGTTGGTGTTGGTGTTGTTGTTGTTGTTGTTGTTGTTGTTGTTGTTGTTGTTGTTGTTGTTGTTGTTGTTGTTGTTGTTGTTGTTGTTGTTGTTGTTGTTGTTGGTGTTGTTGTTCTTGTTGCTCTTGTTGTTCTTGTTGTTGTTGTTGTTGTTGTTGTTGTTGTTGTTGTTGTTGTTGTTGTTGTTGTTGTTGTTGTTGTTGTTGTTGTTGTTGTTGTTGTTGTTGTTGTTGTTGTTGTTGTTGTTGTTGTTGTTGTTGTTGTTGCTGTTGTTGTTG
>CAUJNA010000166.1:18713-21213 GCA_963377175.1 Effrenium voratum
TTGGTGGTGTTGTTGTTGCTGCTTTTGTCGCTGTTGTTGGAGGTGTTGTTGGTGTTGTTGGTGTGGTTGTTGTTGTTGTTGCTGCTGTTGTTGGTGTTGGTGTTGTTGTTGTTGCTGTTTTTGTTGTTGTTGTTGTTGGAGGTGTTGTTGGTGTTGGTGTTGGTGTTGGTGCTGGTGTTGCTGTTGTTGTTGTTGTTGTTGTTAGTGTTAGTGTTGGTGTTGGTGTTGCTGTTGCTGTTGTGGTTGTGGTTGTGGTTGTTGTTGTTGCGGTTGTTGTTGTTGTTGGTGTGGGTGTTGGTGTTGTTGTTGTTGGTGTTGTTGCGGTTGTGGTTGCGGTTGTGGCTGTGGTTGTTGTTGATGTTGTTGTTGTTTTTGGTGGTGGTGTTAGTGTTGTGGTTGTGGTTGTTATTGTTCGTGTTGGTGTTGGAGTTGGTGTTGTTGTTGATGTTGTTGGTGTTGTTGTTGGTGTTGGTATTGTTGTGGTTGTGGTTGTGGTTGCGGTTGTTGTTGTTGCGGTTGTTGTTGTTGCTATTGGTGTTGGTGTTGGTGTTGTCGTTGTTGTTGGTGTTGTTTTGGTTGTGGTTGTGGTTGTGGTTTTGCTTGTGGTTGTGGTTCTGGTTGTGACTCTGGTTGTGGTTGTTGTTGTTGCTGCTGTTGTTGTTGGTGTTGTTGTCGGTGTTGTAGTATTAGTTGCTGTTGTTGTTGTTGGTGTTGCAGGTGTTGCAGGTGTTGTTGGTGTTGTTGTTGTTGGTGTTGTTGCTGTTGGTGTTGTGGGTGTTGTTGTTGTTGTGGTTGTTGTTGTTGTTGGTGTTGTTGGTGTTGCTGTTGTTATTGTTGTCGTGATTGTTGTTGCTGTTGTTGTTGTTGTTGTTATTGTTGTTTGTTGTTGTTGGTGCTGTTGGTGGTGCTGGTGTTGGTGTTGGTGTTGGTGTTGTTGTCGTTGTCGTTGTCGCGGTTGTTGTTGGTGTTGGTGTTGGTGTTGGTGTTCGTGTTGTTGTTGTTGCTGTTGTTGTTGGTGCTGCTGTTGGTGTTGTTGTTGTTGGTGCTTTTGGTGTTGTTGGTGTTGCTGGTGTTGGTGCTGGTGTTGGTGTTTTTGTTGCTGCTGTTGCTGTTGTTGTTGCTGGTGTTGGTGTTGTTGGTGTTGGTGTTGTTGTTGTCGCTGTTGGTGTTGGTGTTTGTGTTGGTGTTGGTGTTGCTGTTGTCGTTGTTGTTGTTGCTGTGTTTGTTGTTGTTGCTGTTCTTGTCGTTGTTGTTGTTGTTTTGTTGGTGTTGTTGGTGTTGTTGTTGCTGATGTTGGTGTTCGTGTCGGTGTTGTTGTTGTTGGTGTTGTTGTTGATGTTGTTCTTGTGGTTGTTGTTGGTATTGTTGTTGTTGCTGCTGCTGTTGTTGTTGTTGTTGTTGTTGTTGGTATTGTTGTTGTTGCTGCTGTTGTTGTTGGTGTTGGTGTTGTTGTTGGTGTTGTTGGTGTTGGTGTTGTTGTTGTGGTAGTGGTTGTTGTTGGTGTTGTTGTTGTTGGTGTTGATGGTGTTGTTGGTGTTGTTGTTGTTGGTGTTGCGGTTGTGGTTGTTGTTGTTGTTGGTGTTGGTGTTGTTGGTGTTGTGGTTGTGGTTGTGGTTGTGGTTGTTGTTGTTGGTGTTGGTGTTGTTGTGGTTGTGGTCGTGGTTGTGGTTGTGGTTCTGGTTGTGATTCTGGTTGTGGTTGTTGTTGTTGCTGCTGTTGTGTTGTCGGTGTTGTAGTAGTAGTTGCTGTTGTTGTTGTTGGTGTTGCAGGTGTTGTCGGTGTTGTTGTTGGAGTTGTTGTTGGTGTTGTTGTTGGTAGTGTGGGTGTTGTTGTTGTTGTGGTTGTTGTTGTTGGTGTTGTTGGTGTTGCTGTTGTTATTGTTGTCGTGATTGTTGTTGCTGTTGTTGTTGTTATTGTTGTTTGTTGTTGTTGGTGCTGTTGGTGGTGCTGGTGTTGGTGTTGGTGTTGTTATCGTTGTCGTTGTCGTTGGTGTTGGTGTTGGTGTTGTTGTTGTTGCTGTTGTTGTTGGTGTTGCTGTTGGTGTTTTTGTTGTTGTTGCTGCTTTTGGTGTTGTTGGTGTTGCTGGTGTTGTTGTTGGTGATGGTGTTGTTGTTGTTGCTGCTGTTGCTGTTGTTGTTGCTGGTTTTGTTGTTGGTGTTGGTGTTGTTGTTGTCGTTGTTGGTGTGGATGGTGTTGTTGGTGTTGTTGTTGCTGTTGTTGTTGGTGTTGCTTTTTGTTGGTGTTGTTGGTGCTGCTGTTGTTGATGTTGGTGTTCGTGTCGGTGTTGTTGTTGGTGGTGTTGGTGTTGTTGTTGGTTGGTATTGTTTTTGTTGTTGTTGCTGTTGTTGTTGTTGGTATTGTTGGTGTTGCTGCTGTTGTTGTTGTTGTTGTTGGTGTTGTTTTTGGTGTTGTTGGTGTTGGTGTTGTTGTTGTCGTGGTTGTGGCTGTTGCGGTTGTTGTTGGTGTTGGTGTTGTTGTTGGTGTTGTTCTTGTTGTTGTT
>CAUJNA010000166.1:28713-48713 GCA_963377175.1 Effrenium voratum
GCACGCACGAACGCACGCACGCACCCACACACACACACAGGCACACACGCGCGCGCGCACGCGCGCACACGCACGCGCACGCGCAGGCACACGCACACGCACACGCACACGCACACGCACACGCACACCCACACACAAACACACACCCACCCACCCACCCACCTACCCACCCGCCCACGCACGCACGCACGCACGCACGCACGCGCGCACGCGCACGCAGAGCCACGCGTGCGCACGTACCCGCGCACGTCGCACACGTGCCCGCACACCCGCACGTCGCACACGTGCCCGCACACCCGCACGCACCCGCACAAACACAGACACAGACACAGACACAGACGCAGACGCAGACGCAGACGCACACGCAGACGCAGACACAGACACGGACACAGACACAGACACACACAGAGACACAGACACCTACAGACACAGACACACAGACACACAGATACACAGACACACAGACACAGAGACACAGAGACACAGAGACACAGAGACACAGAGACACAGACACAGACACAGTCACAGACAGAGACACAGAAACAGACACAGACACAGACAGAGACACAGACACAGACACAGTCACGGAGACAGAGACAGAGACAGAGACAGAGACACACAGAGACACACAGAGACACACAGAGACACACAGACAGAGACACACAGAGACACACAGAGACACACAGAGACACACAGAGACACACAGAGACACACAGAGACACACAAAGACACACAGAGACACACAGAGACACACAGAGGCACACAGAGACACACGGAGACACACAGAGACACACAGAGACACACAGAGACACACAGAGACACACAGAAACACACAGAGACACACAGAGACACACAGAGACACACAGAGACACACAGAGACACACAGAGACACACAGAGACACACAGAGACACACAGAGACACACAGAGACGAGACACAGAGACACACAGAGACACACAGAGACACACAGAGACACACAGAGACACACAGAGACACACAGAGACACACAGAGACACACAGAGACACACAGAGACACACAGAGATACACAGAGACACACAGAGACACAGAGACACACAGACAGACAGGCACGCACAGGCACACAGGCGCACACACACACACCCACACGCGCGCGCAGGAACGCACGCACACACCCACGCACCCACGAACCCACGCACCCCCGCACCCACGCACCCTCCTACGCACCCACCCACGCACCCACCCACGCACGCACGCACGCACACACGCACACACGCACGCACACGCACACGCACACGCACACCTACATACACGCACACGCACACGCACACGCACACCTACACACGCACACATACACACACATACACACACACACCTACAGACACAGACACACAGACACACAAATACACAGAAACACAGACACAGACACACAGAGACACAGAGACACAGAGAGACACAGAGAGACGCAGAGAGACACAGAGAGACACAGAAAGACACAGAGAGAGACACAGAGAGGGACACAGAGAGAGACACAGAGAGAGACACAGAGAGAGACACAGAGAGAGACACAGAGAGAGACACAGAGAGTGTCAAGAGACGGCAAGGTGACGTCCCGTGGGACGCTATGCACCGAACCCTCCAGCTGTAATACCAACCACGTAGAAAGGTGTATACGGACGATGCCGTTATAGCCGAACCCGTGTAAACGTTGTAAGGGAGAAGGAATGATAGTTACAACAGTGGTCCTGACAAATGCAGCGCAAGCGAAGTGTTTTCCGCTCTCAATGCCGATCACGTGTGAATGCAGCTACACATCAGATCTTGAACCTCAATTGTGTCTTGAGCCAAATGGCAATCAATGGAACTTGGTAAGCAACACCAACATAGACCTCAGAACAGCTTCCCAATTTAGGCACGGGGCCTAGAGGGTTTTAACATCCCCCATTTGGGTCGCATTGTTCATCATGCGGTCCAAACACCACAAAACGTTCCACTGGCCACGGCTTCAGCTACGAAATCGCGTCGTGCATTCTTTTACTTGCTATCGCTACACCGTTCATTCATTGTGAAACATGCCGGGTTCGATTGTATGAAAAGTGAAACATTCATCCACCAATCGAACGCACTCCCATATGCAGGTGTATACAATACACTATTGTCACGTCATTTGACCACCAGTGAACATCCCAGCTGCCGCATTTGCGCATCGCGCAGCCGTCATCCATAGAAAATGGGTTGGCCATAAGAGTCCAACAGAGGCGCCTGCTCGTAAGCAATCTGCATATCTCCGGCAAAGAAATATCGGTGAGCAACCAATGCAAATCATAGCCACTCCAGATACCATGAACAATATATACGTAATGAAAAGGAAATCATCCATGAGGTAATAGCTCCATCCATGAATATCCAGAATGTCATAGTCGTCGGAATATGTAACCATATACACATCCATTCATCTTGGACGCATGAAATCATATCATGACGTAAAGTCGTTCCATCGCAATGGTGTTGATGAGATGCAAGCAACGGATGGGGACTAACCCACATCGTGCCGCGATCAGCATCTTCACTGCGCATACCTGTCCCCAATGGACAGTCTGTGAGTGCGTCGACGGAACTCCTCGTCCAAGTTCTTCTGGGCTTCTCGCGCCCGGACACACTTCTTGTTATGATCCTCTGGTAGCCAGTGCCCTTTCCGAAGGCACCAATCCAGCAGAGGTGTGTCGCACTTGTTCGGGTCGATGGCCGAAATGATGGCGCTCACATTGACCGCGTAACCATATCTGCCAAGGTTCAGGCCATCCCTCACGAATGATATATACTTACAGTTGAAAGCCAGTGAAAAGCATCTGAAAATAATATCACCCACCGGGTGCACTCGGTCCTTGACCAGGAGCTTCATTTCGTCCTTGGTGACGTCGAGGATTCTCGCTGCAATCCACAGCTTGTAGAATGTATATAGTCCCTCGCATTTGCACACCATCATACGAATGTAATCTTCGCGCTCCTCAACCGATCGGAAGACCCTTGTCCGAACATTCTCCGATTGAGAAATCTTCAGCGCTGTTGATGGCAAAAGGATACCTTCCTGATCGTGCTCGGTGATGTTGGGGTATCTCTTGAAATCGTTGTGATAAGGGCAGCCCGTCCTCCCCTCGAGTCCGGCATTCATCGTTCTCTCCTCACCACCCTCGAACATCCCCCGCATCTTGGACATCTGGAGTGCGATGAATCCCGCCATGTACTGAGCCTCGCGTGGCTCATCAAGGCAAATCGCCATCCGCTGGGAATTTATGATATCCCGTGATGCCAAATCAGTGTCGCGGTAATACCAACCGCTGTCTTCCTCATCAGACGCGTAGCCGGATGTATACCCTTGCGTGTCCACGTCGTCTTCTTCTCCAGGAACTTCCTCCGCCTCGTCATCATCCTCCTGTGTTGCCGCATCATGGTTGGCTTCTTCTTGTGCACGCCTGGCATCACCCGAGACATTGGGCTTTTCGTTGTCCTCCTCGTCATCGGAGTTGATGTGGATGTAGTACCTCCCGGTGGAGATCAGTTGCGCTTCACATTCCAGGCATAAGCAGAAGCACGTGGGGATTGCGGTCGCACATGACGGACATATCCGGCATCTCAGTCCTTCCCATGTCTCATCATTCAGGATGACGACCTTGCTGACTTCGTCCCTGACCTCGTTGACCAGTGCATCAAACTCCTCCATCTTGTTGTTCCGATAGAGCCCGCATGCACGGTCAACCATGTCCTTGATGTAGTGCAGATTATCGGCACCCGCCTCGGTCTCAGGCATCCTCTCGTTGATCTTTGCGACGTTTTGGAGGAACATCGCAGCCGACTCTTGGGATGAGTTGACGAAACCAGGACAGATCTCGTTCTCCACACACTTCGAGTACGCTCTCTTGATGTCAACGTACTCCAGGCGTTTCCCTCCGTTGCTCTTGCCAATCCAAATGGACTTGACCTCATAGAACGGGATCACGTCAAAGACCATGAATGTCCCATTTGCCGCGACTCCAGCTCCATACCGCGCGAGGGTTGCACTGGGAATGTAGATGATCGCAATCGGGTCCCCCTTCCTTACGTTCCGTAGCGTCACCTTCGTTGCCACGTTCATCTCGTCCCATGGAGCAAACGCCCCAAAGTGCAATGCTAGCCTGTTACCGCCATCGATTCCGCCGGGGACTAACCCACAGCGTACGATGCTTGGCAGATTTTCCACATACGTCACATGGAATGCTCCTCCGAGAGAATCACCCATTCTTGCGGAATACCTATTTGCCAGTGCGGATGAGCTCATGAATCCAAAATCACTGTGACCAGTTGTGACTCGGATGCACCAAGGTCTGTACCATCCATCGCATCTGTTGAACATCCTGTCGATGTCATCCCGATCCAGGCCAGCTTTGGTCATTTCCTCCCTGGCCGCCCTCGTGTCGTTCGGGTTCATGATGCTTGGAAACCTTGCTGCCAGGACCTGAAATCTCGATTTCCTGTGTCCAGATTCCTGCCACTTGATCACCTCCATGATGCCCATGTATCGTTTCGCTCTCGAGGTGTTAGGTGGGAATATGTCGTTGTTCCGGTCGTCAATGACTGCATCAATGTCGACCCATCCACCTTCGTCGCACCTGAAAGCACTTCCTCGGCAATTGCCGATTTTGTGTCGAAGGACTCTGCATAGGTCGTGAGATAGCTGGTTTGCTTGGTCTTTCGAAGCAAATACCGAGCGATCATCGCCAATCCTGCATAGTGGAGCACCGTCAAAAGGAGCAACGCAAAAATTGACACTCTTGCCAAGCTGCATCACATCCACCTGCTCAAGGATGGCACCTTTGGGAAAGTACCTGGGGTCAACAATAGACGCGTATGCCCATGGCAAATGCACATCACTCATGTCGCCGTACTTCGGGATGTAGCACGGGATGGTGTCACACCCCATCTCTAGCGTCTTCTTGAATGTCCTGTTGTCCCCGCACGGATTGTAGGTGAGGTCCACGCCACCGCACTGCAGCTCTCCTCCCTCAGCCGTGTCAGCCATCTCTACCAAGTTGATGGTATAGCTATACATTTCAATTGTTTCTTTCCCTGCTTGTCCTCCTCTCTTTCGTTCCTTGGATGTTGATGAGGACGGCTCCTCCGTATCCCCCATATCTTCATCCGATGAAACAGGATCACTGCTGAGTAGCTCACGGATCTTCTTCATCGCCTTCTCATTCCCAGCAGCCTCCTCAATGTCCTTGCAGTCGCCGTCGTGGGCCAGGTTCGCGCACTTCATGCAGATTCCCATTTCCCCCATGCACTTCTCCATTGATTCCAGGAATCCTAGTGCCGTTCTCCGCCCATCGATCACTCGCTGCTTCTTTTCTTCCTTCTCAGCGCTGGGCTGAGAGCTTCGGCTCGGGTCTGGTGCTTGACCAAGACCGTCACCTTCGCCCTCCGTTGCCTTTCTCTTGGACCCTTGGGCAGCAGGCTCAGTTATCAGGGATCGCGGGTGTCTGGGCTTGACTTTGTTCATGATGTCCAGCACTTCTTTCGTGGGCACCCCGAGTTGTGCAGAAGGTTTGTTCCGCCTCCGGTTCTGGCCCGTCGTGTGGGTCACGTTCCCGGCGAGGTGTCGTACGATCGACTGCTCGAACTCCCTCTTGATCTTCCATGCATCCTTCCACAGCGGTAGTTCGTGCTGAAAGTACGACATCACCTCAAAGAATCCCAATACCATCTCGACGACGTCCCCCAAGGATTCCTCGTTTGAGGTCTGTCCCAGGAGTTCATACATCGTCCCCTGATCGAGCACGCTCTTGATCCAGGATGAATAGGCCACGTTGCCGAGATCCTTGTCTATCATGAAGATGGACATTCTCTCCTCGATCCCCTCGGAATTCTTGCACGTGATCACATCCCGGGATGCACATAATTGCTTCCCGTGACCATTGTTGTAGAACTGTGCTGCCTGATCCACTGTCATGCTCACGAAACCCACGTGGGAAAGCTCCTTCTTCAGCTTAGAATATGCGAGCTCCCGTATAATCGTGATCATGGCCTGGACGTTGTTGACGTCCACCATGAGGTTTTGGAGGTCAGGGACCGCTACCACGCATTCTGCGAAGAGTCGCGTATACAGCTTCTTCCCTTCGATAGACCTCGCAATGCCGTTCGTATCTGCATTCCAGTTCGCGCAGCAGTTCACGCAAGAAGTGGGATTGAACTTCGAGTTTGGCCCGAGCACCTTCGACTTGTTCACCTGCATCTCTCTAACGCAAAGTTCGCAGATAAACCCGCTGAGCTCCGTGACCGAATACCATCGAAGACGTTGATCACCGACATCGGTGTTCCCAAACGCATCTTGTCCGCCGTCGCCTTCGTCTTGCTGCTCTTGTTTTCGCTTTGATTGTGCAGTGAAGGTCGGCTTGATTCGGCTTGTACTCAAACTTCACCTTCGACTCCTCCATGTTCTTTGGGATGTTGAATCGAAGGTCGGGCTCGTTTATGCACGTCTCCTCCAGCTCACGCACAAACGCGTTGCTTGGTGCGATCACGTCGATGGATTTCTCCACCAGCAATCGCTTCAGGAGGAAATGTTGCAGGTTCGAGCTCCCAGGGATCTTGTAGTTCTTGCCTGTGAGCGCATGGACCACGCGCCACAGGCGATCGTTCTCGGTCACCAGCGCGCCTGCCGCCTTGCAGATCTCGCTCCGCCTTGCAGATCTCGCTGACCTTGTTGGCGATCGTCCCCAAGTCCCCTCTTCCTCCATGGAAAGCAACATCGCGATTCACGCACACCACGACCAGGCCCTTGCATGTGTTGACGAGGTCAGATATCGCCTTTTGCAGGGAGTCAATGATGGGGTTGGCGGTCACCTGCCACCCACATCCTCTCATGCACACCCAATCATAGAGCGACATCCAGATGTGCACCGACACAGGTGAGTCATCCGTGTCTCGCCTCCGTCGTTCGATGATGAGCTTATCCAGTTTCTGCAATCGGGAGATAATACTCATTGTGTCATTGGGCGAGGAGACTTGCTCACTCGACCCATAGTATGATCTCTCTTCGATATTTGTCCACCCCTGTTCGTTGACCATCATTTGGAAGGTCTTCGTGCTCCCTTTCGAGTTGACGGCCCTCAGGGGCCAGTCCAGGACCAAGAAGCTCTTCTTCTGGATCATCATATCGCGAATCGTTGCCTCACCAATGGGGCCCCTTTTCTGCTTCTTGATAATCCGGTTCAACTGTCCAGGTGCGTTGTCCGGGTTCTTCTCCGCCTGGATCAACGCGTTGATGGCTTTGGCGCCCGGAAGGCGTCCAGTAATCAAGCATCCTGTTTGGGCACACATGAAAGCATACAGCTGAAGCCATGCCGCATTCCCCTTCCCAACGTAGGATAGAATAATCTTCTCCGCGCTGGTCTTCTCCTCAAAGTGCAATAGCAAAGAGGTCAGGCATCTCAGCATACACTCCCAATACGTCGCGTTCTTACCTTCCGCAAGACACGGCCCAAATACAGTTTGTATTATCGGGTACCCTGTGTTGTTGTCTATGTTGAACTTCACATTGACAGTCGCGCCGCTCAAAGTAATACCCCCTTCGAATGAGGTGTAGGTGTCATGTCCAGCAGTTGGGTTGATGATTGTCCATCTGTCGTCATCACCACCGGAGTTCATGCGGAAAATGGAGTCGATGATTTCGTTGTCGATCTTGACGGCATCGCTAGCATGCGACCCCCCACTTGAAGCTCCATGCTGGGGGACTGGCCCACCAGAGGTCTGGCTCCTTTGCCCGGAGCTTGACGCTGGCTTCTGCTGTTGTTCCGTCTTCTGCGGCGGCTCCGTCTTCGATGAGCCCATCACCCACCACGTCGGCTCCTCCCCGATCACAAAGTCCTCGGGATACTTCTCCAGTTCCCTCTCGACTTCGTGCATGGTGCAGTAGTTATTCTGGTAGAATTCGATCATGACGTCCTTTTCAGCTTTCTTTTCGATCTCCTTCAACCAGCTCACCCACTTGCGCCGATCTTGGTTCTCAGCGGCCCTGTCAGCCGCGTGTGGTGCCAAACTGATGGAGTTGATGTTCATCGCAGGCAGCTTTGACTCGTAGATCATGTCGATGCACCACAGGAAGTTCCTGGCGAACTCGACCTCTCGATAGAGTTCGTTCAGCTCTTTCTTGTCTGGACGGAAATAGGCTGTATACGACTGATCCCTAGCTTGCCTTTCTCCGAGCAATGGCTGCAACCTCCTCATGATGAAGGAGACGCACATGAGCGAGTTGATCGCCCCGATGCACGCGTCAGAGACGTCACTGGGGGTTGACCCACAGATCATCCAGCGCAAGAGATTGTGCTGGCTGGCATCTTCATCTCTTCTCAGCGCATACGCGAGGTTCTTCATCGATGCATGCAGCTCATTCTGGTAGATCAACCCAAGGTCCCAATTCTTCTGATAGTCGTCCTCTGCGCCACGACCGTAGGAGTCGATCTTGGGGGCCTTGATCACGCCCAACGTGAATACTTTCCCCCAGTTTCGATCTCTGAACTTCGATATTCTCCGATCGTGCCTCTCAAACTCTGCAGTCGTCTGGAACTCCTCGGAGCTCCTCCACCTTCTCGACGACGAGGCTCTGGTTGGCTGATCGCTGATGAACTCTTTGTATACCTCCCCGACCGGCATGTTCTGGTGGAATGCAGCTTTGAACGACCGTTCCTCGTTGTCTTCGGCCACACCTGATGCGAGATCCCAGATGTCTGTGATTGATCTCAGCATATCCGTCCCTTCTATGCAGTACTTGGTGACGTTGAGCAACTCGGGGTTCTTCGCTAGCAGCGATGCCTCACCGCAAAGTTGGTTCAGCGCCGCCACGATCTTCTTCCCCTTGCTGCAGAATTCCCTCCATCCAAGCATACATTCGTCGGCAGATAGTTGTCCGAAAACTTTGCTAATGAACTCTAATGCAACCCTCATGGATTGCCCTTCACCTTTCATCATCCCGCGGCACTTGGCAGAATAATACGCTGAGTAGGCATAGATAGCAGGGACACCGATGTCCTCGATCCACTTTATGCACATGCCCAGGTCGCTGCCCTTCTCCATCCTCTTGGGTATCCTCTTGCCTTCCTCGATGGCGTTCTTCACTAAGTTCCCCAAGAATATCGCCGCTTGTCTGGATTTCCCGACAGGCACGCAGAAGAACTCATTCGTGTTGACGACAGTCGGATTGGCAGTCATCTTGATGATATTCTCCAGAACCAGGAAAACCCAGAATAGGCAGCTGCAAATAAAGCCACGGAATTGTCCCAACACGAATCCAGTTTCTGACTGAGGTGATGAACTAGTCCAACTCCTCTTCGAAACTTGGGGTTCGGGACTGACCCAGCTCCCCGCAGGCACCAGAGGTTCGGGACTAACCCAGCACCTCGGTGGCACAGTTGGGGTGGTGCAAATTCCACACGCAGTAGCTTGATGCTTCCGCGATCTCCCTCGCGTAATGCAAGCAAGAGCGAGTTTCAATGGTGCCGGCTGGAGGCACTTTGCTCGAGCACGAAAACGGCGAAGGATCACACCCACAATTATCGACGTGTACAACTGGGTTTCTTTGGTTTCACGACCGGCACAAGGTCCATGCTCATGGTTTCCATTGCATTTCTTAGACAACGAGCTACCAAGGTCGAAATTCCATGAAACAACTCTCCATGGTTTCTTGATTGGCATGGGTTTCTTGGCATACCTTTGCTTCAAGCCATAGCGACACCCATCAAACTCGTGACTAGTCCCATCACGGACAACCTCATGCAGTCTCTCGTCTTTCCAATAATCGCAACTTCCAGGCAACTCAAACAAAATCGCAGCTCGTTTAGTCATGGCATGCCGTTTGATTTCAATCTGCGGTGTCAATTCCGCGAGTCTTGTTGAGGCGTGCCCATGATGATCCCCCCGTGCAAGGCCCGGCGAAGAACAACAAATCGGAAGGTTTAGTAAGCACATGTCTGGCGATTCTCCCCCCGTACTCGCTCAGTAAGTCATCGACCAGAGTTATTGTGACGACCTGCGGCCCGTTATGGCGGGCAAGGGCAGTGAACCAGTTACGCGGTTCGGAACATGCCATCAGCACAATGGGCCGAGCCAAGTCAACACTGTAAAGAGTGACGACTGTGCGAGTTCTCATACCAGGAAGCGAGACATGCACAGGAGCGCGAAGCACACCACCGTCATGTTTAACCATCGCGAGTTCAATACCCGGCGCTAACTGTGGTTTGTGCTTCACCGCAATGCGATACGGAACAAAACAACGACCAGGGACAAGCTGCTCGTGATTGATATGCAGACAACGCATAAGCAGCTTCAACCGGAGCAAAGTTTCCAAAGCAAGGTCGTTGACACACTTTAATTCTATGCGCTCGTTCGACAGTTCTTCAACGAATGCGGCCAGCACGGACTGCATGTCAACATCCCCGGACCCGACGTGAATTGGTCGTGGTCGTGGAGATCGCTCCCGCGCCGGTACAGCAACCGATACGGGATGAAACTGCCAAACTGCGCGTTCAACCCATCCATCAATCCGCACGCACTGCAACCCAGGGTCAACCCTATCCTCGACCTTGAGCCACGACCCGTTCTTCAGAAACCAAGTGGAACGAAGCCACTTGCTCCCAAACGGTGTCATAACCGCGAGTGGAGGTTTCACACGCATCAATCTGGGCCCCTTGGCAACGACAACCGGATCATGCCCTTCATGCTCATGCAATCCCTCTTTGGATGTCAATCCAGACCACCACAGGTCCGGGGGCATGATCGGAATGTGTGTGTACGGAAACGTGGGAACTCCGTCAACTGTTCCCGAAGCAGTCTGCATGGTCCCTTTTATGGGGTCACACGTAGGTGTGAGCGCCTTGAGGGTATCCGGGTCAGACAGCAAGCTCGGGTCAAGTAGACCAATCTGCAAACATGCATGTTTCCATTTGCGCCCATCACTGAACGCCTTGGTGTAGATGTCAGCCGCCATCCTGTCGGTGACCTCATACGCCAAATACATGTAATCACGTGTGAACATCTCATGCATCCACGAAATGCTAACACCATGGCTTCTCTCAAGGTGGCGCATCGTGGGGTTTCTCCCCGATCGCACGACACCGATCATAGCCTTGTTATCGTCATAGAACACAAAGTTCGGTGACTTCTTGAGAATCCGCTCTAACCAACTTTAGAGCAGGCATACCCATCGATCTCATGGCAACATCGGCCGCAACTATTTCGGCCTCGGGAGTGGAATGACTCACACAACCCTGTCTTTTGGAGCTGCCAGACAACGGAAACCGGGTATTAGGCCCTTGTATATTCAAGTGTCCACCAGAGGTGGAACGTAGCGAGTCAACGCATCCTGCAAAGTCAGCGTCCGCATACAAGGCCAAGTGCACATCATCCATAGGGTCTCCAACCCAACCGACCATGCGCCAATGTTTAGTATGATGCACATAGCACATCAAATGATGCAAACCCCGATCATCGGAGTCGTCCACCTGTGCACGTTCCGTGCTAGGCGATTCACTTGCCGCAACAAATCGAAGCGAGCAATCCGCGCACCGTACAGCAACTTCATCAGTACGCTAGCGGCATGCGGAGCAAGGTGTCCACGCACGGGCTCCTTCATGGCCAACTCAGGAGTCCCTCCCCGTTGGTCCGGCACTGTGGCAGAACCGTCGGTGGGCACAAGATTGTTACACCAATTGCACACGACTGACGGCCCCTCTCTGGCAGGCTTCCGTGAGACGTGATTCTTTGTTTCTTCATGCAACTCAGGGGTGACAACCTTATTCAACTTCACGTCGCCCGCCACTTCAAGATAGCGGTCGACACAGGAACGTAGGAACTGTTCCATGTCATAGGTCACCGTTGTTACTCGGTGTCCGTTCCCGAGAGTGACATTTCCCTTGCTTTGATTGCAACCAAGGTACATGTCAAGTCCAGTCTCGGGCTCAATCTTCAAACGTGTACGCAACATGCTCCACCCTTGGGCAAGGTTCTTCTGCGGCCCTGCCATTTTGAAGTCGTCGACATACACAACCAGAACAAGCTGGAGCTTTTCATGAATGTACACTGAAGGCCATTCTTCGCCGATGGGTTCAAAACCAACGGCACGCACCGATTCATCGCAGTGCTGCTCCCAGAATGTTCCCGCATCTGGGTGTCCGTACAGCGCCTTCCTCAACGGGACGACTGGTCTTCTGTACTTATCCCATTTGCATTCACTTGGCACAGCCTCCGGTGGCAGTTCAATCCAACACGGCGTGCCTCTCAAGGTGGCCTGTATGTACGCTTGTACAGCGTCGGCCATCTGCACATCCCAGCCATCATGACAACCCAAAAAATCCGCCCAACGCGAGGCTTCGAATGAAGCAGGAGAGTTCCCCAAATCTTGAAACATCGCAGCTTCAAAGCTTTGGTTCTTCACTTGGTTCCCCAGCAGCACGCCTCTACCCTTGAACTTCCTCTTAGGATCACCAACAGGCAACTGTGAGTGCTTTTCAACGCAAATGCCATGTGCGCGAGCCATGTGTATCTCTTCCCCCTTCGCTTTTGCCTCCTTGGCCACAGCGTCATATTCACGCACTGCGCCAAGATCGAAGACGCCCTGGTCGATTAATCCCGACCATTCTTTCTTCATCGATGCCAACGCATCAGGGTTGGTCAGCATCTCTTTCCGGCCAACCGGTCTGGACACTAAAGCGTCGAAGAATCGTACAACCTTCACGGCTTTCTCTCTGTGCTGTATTCGCTCAGAAGTCACGCACGGCATCGATGGGTACTTCTTGGCTTCACCGTCTTCGCCTATCGCAGACATCGCGAGTGGCACTTTTCCAGAAACTACCTCAGCAGACTCCTCCCATTCATACCAGGTAAGATCCGTCGATTCGTCGACCGTTAGATCTGTCCCCGATGTCGTTTCAGCTTCGTCTTTCTGACGCTCGATGACTGATGCAACTGCCTTCGTCCAATTTGGAGTCGACTGAGATCGCTCCTCTGATTTGAACTTCCAGGCATAAATTACTACCAGACATTCAAATTCCTTTTCAAGCTGAACGTTTCGTCTCAAGACGTCTTGGGACTGCTTGGAATCCATGAGAACAACCACTCCGTCAACAGGATTTACAACAATCCTGACCCATTCAAGTTCAGCCAAGTGCTTCCCATCCATTGGGTTCTTGATCTTTGATATGTTCTTCCGCAACCCCCAATCGTACTGCCATTCTACTCCACCCCAGCGGTTTCGAAGCATTGCCCGAATTCTCTTACCACCGGGCATCTGCATTGTCTGTGCCTCTGCCGGCGCAGAAATCTCAGATTCTTTACTCTTGGGATCTTCTTTCTTCTTTTTGCCACCACCCTTCACCTCGGCCTTTTCTTCCTTGGTGTAATACTTGCTCATCATCTTCCATTCATCAGGAGTGTACTCTGGAGGTCTCGATGTCTTCATTAACCTGAATCCATCCTTCCCGACAGGATATGGTCTTCCGGCCTTATCGATCTTAACCTCCTTGCCATCATCGTTGACGTACGTGATGCCATCCCCAGGTAGTCCAACTGACACATGTGGAAGGTCGGGCTTCGTAACCTTCTCGTCGCCCTTGGCATGTCCATCTCCTTCCCCTTTCGATGAGCTTGGTCTAGCATCTTCCTCTTCTGCATGGTCCCCCCGACCTCCGACAAGTAACTCCGGACCATCGTCAAGCAGTAGACCAGCGATCTGATCGACCTCGTCGTCAAGCAGTCGCTTCTCGTCACTCTGCAGCAACTCAGGCTCGTAGTCCTCATCCTCGATCAGGCGGTCACGCGCATCCAGACCGACAGCATCGACGGACATCTCAACCCCCTCCAAAGTCTCGTTGGCAGTCTTGTACTTCTGTTGTATTGGGAATGTCAGAGGAGACTTCAGAATCATCCTCTCGGTCTGATGTGGCATTCTCAATCGAGGTGGAACCTTTGCCTTGTTGATGTTCAGCTCTGCACCCGCAAACGCAGTGAGTGCCCAAGCACGATACTTGTTTGCCCAATGCATTCCGGTGCTCAACACATATCCAGCAAATATACCAGTTTCCCCTCTTGGTTCGAACTTCTCCCTCTTCTCCCCTCGTGCTTCGCTCGGCTTGAAGTCTACTAGCGCACCAAAAGGTATCTTCTCGCCTTTGAACTCCTCGCCATGCAGCCTCATCCATGCACTCGATCCATTTACCTCTTCGATGTTCATGAGATGGCACAGAGTGGTGATGGCCTGCACCCAGTAGCACGTGGGTAGACCGGCATGCACAAGACAAGCCGAAGTCTGGTCAATGATGAATTGATTTGTTCTTTCAGCAAGGGAATTATTCTGCGGTCGTCCAGGCAGTGATAGGTCGTGGTTCAGCTTCAGCTCCACGCACGCATTGATCAGTTCCGGGCCATCATCCGAATATACCTGCTTGATTTTCCTCCTCCCGCAGAAGTGTTTGATGGCCCTGACGACGGAGTCAGTGTCTCTTCTCGCGGTTGGATAAGCCATGATAATTCCGGTATATATGTCCCGGATGATGAGCGCATACCTGCCCTCCACTTCATGATCTCCTGATGCCGTCACGAAGTCGAACGTCACCAGGTCCCCGAACGTCTTTACCTCCCTCTTGAAGGCTCCCGTTCTTGATCTGAAGTGTCTCATCTTTGCCTTGACGCATGACTCGCAGAAAGGATTTCGGTACCTGTGTGTGAGCAAATGAGCGATGGAGTTGGCGTCCCTCTTGAGGACTCCCACTTTCCTCTTTATTGATGAACCTTCGTACACATCAACTTCAATTCCGGCATCTGGATCATCCTCATCAACCTCTTCCACGCGAGCTTCGGCATCACCATGTCGATGTGGGACTGACCCAACATCTACAGGTATCTCCTCAGCTACGGGAGGCGGACGTACTGGGCCGGCTCCTCCGGGTGGTCCGAAGTCGAATGCACCATCATGGTGTCCGTCCTCGGCCTCTGCGGACTCACCGACAGCGGCAGGTGTGACTTCGTTGTCATCGTCGCCTTCCTGATCTGCCTCATCGTTCGTCACCATTGCCAATACCTCCGAAAAGTGCTCTTTGAGGTCGTCAATCGTAGGGCGATGCCTGTTACTCCGAAGCTTACCATCACTCACGAGGTATGGGATGTCGTCCTTGACCTGCAAGTGCACGAATCCCTGCTTTGGTGTAACCATGAAAGGTAATTTGCCAGGCATCCAGTGAAATGCATAACCCATCTTCATGCATCTCCTCCCTACTGACAATACCGTGGGTGTCTCATCCAACACGTGCGGCTCGACAGTCTCGTCCAATTCGTCCACGACTATCTTGGCCACGTCGGACGTGGAAGTGGAACCATTCGCGGTCTGGAACACGATCTCGTCATCATCTTTCACGATGTCGACACCCAGGCTTTCGCCTTGGCTCGTCCGATGAGATCATGACCACATCCGGTGTCCATCAACCATTTCACCCGTTTACTGATGCACGTTGACATGGCGAAAACGTTCTTCGGCAAACCATGCTGCTTCTTCCAGTCGACAGCCGATTCCCTGATTTCGTCCTTGCTCTGATCATATTCGAACATTATGCTGCTCTCCTTGGTCACCGGGAAGTAGTGTTTCTTGTATATGTCATCTACCACCTCTCTCAGTATTTTCGCCCTTATCAATGATCGTTGGACTTGATAGGCTGATAATTCTCGATGATCATTGCTCTTGAACTTCTTCTCGTCGACGTACACGTACCGATAAGGCTCATTCTCATTGTCCTCATAACCATACCATTCCTCTTTTCGTTCCCATTGCCTTCTCTCGTCTTCGAGATAGGTGATCTCTCCATTCTCGTCGACGTCGAGTACTTCCTTGAACCATACCATTTTCTCGGGGATCTCGGACTCGCCAGACCATCTCGATGATTCGCTTATCGCGTCGTCATCATGCTCGTGGTAGACAGTCTCGGCTTCATCCGGTTCGACCTGGTCGACGTCCTTCTTGAAGCTGACCTTTCCCGCAGGAGCTGATTGCTTCAGGACTATCGCAGGCATCGCGATGGCCCTCCTTGCAATAGCCGGTGCTGCGGCCTTTGCGGCAGCCTTCGACTTGGCTTGCGCCTTGTCGTTTGACGTCGCCGGAGCTGAATTGTTCTTGATGAGCTCGTGCCTGTACTTGCAGGCGCTCCCCCTGTCGCACTTCCCCTTCTGAAATGCGAAGCATGCTCCATCATCCCTCTTTGGTGACGACGATCTGGATTTGGACTTACCCTTTCCTTTCCCCTTGGGCATGTTCTCCAGCTTGTGCTCCGTCTTCTTGCTGTGGGAAAATGTGCATTCATTTCCTTTCACGCATCCCTTCGCCGACTTGAAGTGATACCAACAGGGGTTGTCTTTGCCTCCGCCCGGACTCTTGCCTCTATCGCTGGCACCGTCGGACTTGCCGTTCTTGCCAGCGTGGCCCTTTGCCTTGGCTTTTGGGAGTACAGGAGCAGCATCAGGTCCGCCGGGTTTCCCCTTTCTGCCCTTGCCACCCTGGTTCTCCTGTTTGCCAGTGGCTGGAGCCGCATCTCTGCCGCCTGACTTCATCATTGACTTGACCGATCTCTCCTTCATGTCAAGCATCAGGTCCTCCCGATCCGCCTTGATCTGATGGTCAATCAGCGCCAATAAGAATTCATACGTTTTCTGAGGATGCTTGTCCGGCAGTCTGTGGTAGGCGTTGAGGCCGAATTCCATCTTCTTGCTCCCCTTGATTTTCCTGTAAAGGATATCTCTGAGAGCCAACTTACTGGGTCTGTCCTCGCTCCTCATCTTCAGCAGCAAATCATACCATTTGTTCCTGAACATAACCAAGTTCTTGTCTCCAGGAAAGTCAAGGTTGAATAGGTGCTCGATGTGGTAGACAAGATCCGTTCTATCAGATGTTCTGAATGATTGCATAACCAATGCCACCAACTCTCGTCCCTTCACGATCACCCCTTGTTGATGTCGTAGTTCCGAGTGCCGCGTAGCGTCGAGGTACACGTCTTTGGCTTCGTCAGGTGCTTGTTTCAACATGTTCTGCATGCCCATGGCCATCTTAATATCTATCGTAGCAAATCTGTCGCCGCCTGAATCGCTAAGCATATTCAGGTCTGGGTTTAACCCAAGAGCTTGTTCCAACCATTTTGTCCATGTGTCTGTATCTGGATCTGCGCATGCGCTCAGAACATTCATCAGCAGTTGCATCTTCCAGTTATCAAGTTGGTGGATCTTCGGCCAAGCAGGAATAGATACCCTCTCAGCCTCCTTCCTCGAGATCCTCGGTCTATCGTTCTTGATCTCTCGATCATCTCTCGATCTTCTTCGTCTCCTCCGTGTCCGATTGTTATCTTCTTCCTCTTCTTCTTCCTCGTCTTCTTCATCCTCTTCGTCGCCGTCGTCCTCGTCCTCATCATCGGGTGGGTCATCCGGAGGTCCTCCTCCGCCACCTGTGAGGCTCAACTGACGTCGACTTGCTCCCTGCCTATTTCCACTAGGCGAGAATCCACCGTAATCCAATGGGGGCGTAGTACCGTTGTTTCCCCCTCCATCACCGCCACCAGTCGCAGTAGTGGATTGTGGGACATGTCCGACAACCCCTTGCATCTGGGATAGGTGTACATCGATCATTGGATCACCAAAAGACGGAAAGAGAATCGAACCTGGCATTAGCGACGAATTAGGGGTCAGATTTGAAGACGATGACGGGACTAACCCAGCCACCTTCTTGTCTACCCTAGTTGAATTAGCTTGGGGTCCTCCCTCAGCGCGTTTCACTACTGCTCGTTCACGATGTCCATCTTTGCTGCTGGAGGCTTCCTGTGTCTCCAGCTTCTTGTGTGCACGTAGTTCCTCATTGTCAGCATCGAGTTGGCGAACAAAGCTCTCTTCTTGCCTGAGCGTCGCCTCCCTTTCCTTCAGTTGCCCGTGAAGCTCATGCATCTCTTCGAGGTATTCGTCGTACACTCCCTTAGCTGTCAATCTCCAGTACTCAGCCTCCTTTGACTTCTCGTCAATCGTGCACCGTTCTTCTTGTTTTGCTTCTTTGACCTGGGCTAGCTCCAAGATCGCATCTTGACGATGACCACCCTCGACAGCAATCATCTGGTCCTTCATCGACACGTCGGATTCATACTGTTTGACGATCTCTTCCTTCTCGCGAAGCAAACATTCTGCTCTCTTTGATTCTTGTTCCGCAAATACTGTAACGTCATTCAGTCTCGCCATCAGCTGTTCCCTGGAGTCCTCCATGGAGTACGTCTCGGGGCGCTTGACGAGTGCGTGCTCCAACTGTGATTTCAGACTTTGGACCATCTCCTCCTCGTTGAACTTCTCGATAGATGTAGATGATTCGATGCCTCTGATCTGTTGCTGATAAACTGATATCTGCTGTGAAGCTTCACGGTGTATCTGATTTGCACGTATAGCTGACTCCTGCGCGGCCGACTTCTCGCTTGCCATGTAGGATTTCATCACTGCAATCTCCCGCTTTTGCTCCATGATAGTTCCTTCAGCTTGTCTCATCTGCTGCGTTATAACATTTGACTCCATGTCTTTCTGTTCCCCGTACTGATATGCGTTCATTTCCATCTTGCGCATCTGTTGGGCTTCTTCCTCAAACTTGCGCCATGCCTCAGCCATGTGGTGTTGGTGGTGACTCACTAGATGTCCCGATTGCTTGCTGGCAATCTCGCATCGTCTTTCCAGCTCCTGGATCCGGATGGTGCTTCCATAGTCTTCTTGATGAAGATTCGCCATCGCTGCCGACATTTCATCAAGTGTCTTTTGATATTCCCCGATCTCCACCTCCATCTTGTTCTTTTCTTTAATCGCGGCGCGAAACTCAGCACTGGTGGGTGATTTTGACCTCCCACCTTTGATGTTGACCTCACGCCCTTCTGCGACGTCCGTGGTGTCGCAGGCGAAGATGACGATCTTCTCGGTGGGGATTCTCTCTGCTTCGACTCCTGATGAACATCGATCTGCTTCCATGATCTTGTGGGAGTGGATATGTCGCTGAATAGCGCGGATCCTCCGCTCCCAGGTTCATCCTGTGAATCTGCGATCATATCCATCACCGCAGGAAGAGCCATCAATCCATTGGATCCCTCTGAGCTGCTGTTCCCAAAAGTTGCAGTACTTGGGCTCGCTGAAGACGCCATTGTACTGTGTAGGTTATCGTTCCTTTATTGTCCCTGTACCCGCAATAAACCAGCTGTCTCCCTGTCCAGTGTAGAGCTTGTCGATACGGCTGATAACCTGTCAAGAGACGGCAAGGTGACGTCCCGTGGGACGCTATGCACCGAACCCTCCAGCTGTAATACCAACCACGTAGAAAGGTGTATACGGACGATGCCGTTATAGCCGAACCCATGTAAACGTTGTAAGGGAGAAGGAATGATAGTTACAACAGTGGTCCTGACAAATGCAGCGCAAGCGAAGTGTTTTCCGCTCTCAATGCCGATCACGTGTGAATGCAGCTACACATCAGATCTTGAACCTCAATTGTGTCTTGAGCCAAATGGCAATCAATGGAACTTGGTAAGCAACACCAACATAGACCTCAGAACAGCTTCCCAATTTAGGCACGGGGAGGGTTTTAACAGAGAGAGACACAGAGAGAGACACAGAGAGAGACACAGAGAGAGACACAGAGAGAGACACACAGAGAGACACACAGAGAGACACAGAGAGAGACACAAAAGACGCACAGAGAGACGCACAGAGAGATGCACAGAGCTGCACAGAGACGCACAGAGAGGCACAGAGACGCACAGAGACGCACAGAGACAGAGGCGCACAGAGGCGCACAGAGGCGCACAGAGGCGCACAGAGGCGCACAGAGAGACACAGAGAGACACAGAGAGACACAGAGAGAGCCACAGAGAGAGAGACACAGAGAGAGAGAGAGAGAGAGAGAGAGAGAGAGACAGAGAGAGAGAGAGAGAGAGAGACACAGAGAGAGACATAGA
>CAUJNA010000166.1:50832-68332 GCA_963377175.1 Effrenium voratum
CACACAGAGACACACACACACACACACAGAGACACACACACAGAGACACACACACAGAAACACACACACAGAGACACACAC
The DNA here is from genome assembly GCA_963377175.1 of Effrenium voratum. Classification (NCBI taxonomy): domain Eukaryota; class Dinophyceae; order Suessiales; family Symbiodiniaceae; genus Effrenium; species Effrenium voratum. The sequence goes on from CAUJNA010000166.1 coordinate 50,914, forward strand.
ACACACACAGAGACACACACACACACAGAGACACACACAGAGACACCCACTCACCCACCCACCCACCCACGCACGCACGCAAGCACGCACGCACGCACAAACACCCACCCACCCACCCACCCACCCGCACGCACGCACGCACGCACGCACGCGCGCGCCCGCGCGCGCCCGCGCGCCGGCCCGTACCGCCCGCCCCCCCGCCCGCCCGCACGCACGCACGCACGCACGCACCCACCCACCCACACCACCCACTTCCCACCGCCACCCCCACCCCCACCCCACTCCCACCCCACCGCACCCCGCCCCGCCCCGCCCCGCCCCGCCCCGCCCTGCCCCGCCCCACCCCCCGCACAACTAGTTTGCCAAATGGAGAATGAGGCACGGGAGCTTGGCAGAGCCTTCAAGACTTGCTGGCGGGCTCTGGGCTTCAGAACAAGCCGCACAGGCAGCTTTTTCTCACAGCTCGGGAGTGCCGCCAGCAAGGCTCAGTGTGAAAGGGAGATTGCTGAAAGCGGTCTCTTGCTCCCCGACCATGCCCCGCCCCGCCCCGCCCCGCCCCGCCCTGCCCCGCCCCACCCCCCGCACAACTAGTTTGCCAAATGGAGAATGAGGCACGGGAGCTTGGCAGAGCCTTCAAGACTTGCTGGCGGGCTCTGGGCTTCAGAACAAGCCGCACAGGCAGCTTTTTCTCACAGCTCGGGAGTGCCGCCAGCAAGGCTCAGTGTGAAAGGGAGATTGCTGAAAGCGGTCTCTTGCTCCCCGACCATGACACGCATGTGCAAGGGCTGTGAGTGAGCGGCAACTCTTTTAGACCCAGACCAAAAGTGACTCGCCAAGACATTTTTCTGCTTGCAGTGGGTTGGCCTCCAAAGGAGACTTGCGAAAGTCGAGCATGACGAGGAAAGGTTTACGTTGCGCCCGAAGCGATGATGCTTGGATGAAATGGCAGCCATACAGGTGATCTCTTCAATGATGCAGACATGGGATTCTGCTAGTGTCTTGTCTCTGCTGGGCCGCGTACTTGCCATGATGCCTGAATAGATGATGGGATGTTCAGGGACCGCAAGAAGGTTCCGCACCCAAAACGCAGAGTGTGCAAATTTGCCGCAGGAAGAATCTGAAGCCTTGTGGGTGTGGGTGTGTGTCTGTGCGTGTGGGTGTGGGTGTGCGTGTGGGTGTGGGTGTGCGTGTGGGTGTGGGTGTGGGTGTGGGTGTGGGTGTGGGTGTGGGTGTGGGTGTGCGTGTGGGTGTGGGTGTGGGTGTGGGTGTGGGTGTGGGTGTGGTGACGCGAAATCCGCTTCTCGCACCACGAAATGAAACCATGGTTGAAATCATCAGAAACCAGGTTTTCTTAGGTGGTGCAGGATTTCGTCCATCCACAGTAGCTTGAAGTCTCTTACGAGTCCATCCTTTGCACCTCCGGCCATTCTCAATATAAATAAATCTCAAGGCCAATCTACCTGTTGCACTGAGCAATCAGTCTTGTCAAGCGGTGGCTTGCTTTTCGATTCATCAATCTCAAGGCAATCACTGAAGATACTCACACTCCAATCACGGAAGTAGACAAAGGATTTCGGAAGATGGAAGACGACCTTCCTCTGGAAAAGGCCGTTTGGAAAATGCAAGAATTTTCGGCACGCAATACCGCCCTGTGCGCCGTGCGTTTTGACAAGCATCAATCCAGCGAAAGGTTCCAAACATGGGACATGGACCTCTTTTAACGGGTAGGGAACCCCCTAAGAAGGCCAACTAACAAGCTCAGTTGTGGGTGTCTCAAGACGGTAGACCCCCTTTTGGTAGGTAGAAGGGAAAGCAAAAGGAAACAACCATTTGGGGGCAACACGATCTGAATGTCTGTTTTGAGGGTATCCTTTTGGGATGTCTTGAAATGGAAGCCAAAGGGAAAACCACCATTTTGGGGGGTCTCCTAACTTCCATTTGGTTAAGACCCCTGGAAAAAAAACATATTTCCAGTGGTGATAGATTCCCTTTGAAACCAACAGGGGAACAAATAGTCTTAAGCAAATGGAAGCTAAAGAAGGACACACCCATTTTGAGAAGCACCAAGTTCTTCCCCTCAAGCCTCGGTCAAGAGCGCCTTGTCGGTTGAGCTCCAAATGGACTCGCAGGCAGAAGGCGGCAAATGCGCGCTTTCCAGGTGCAACACCTCCATGCCGTCCTGCCAAAGATGCTGTGGATGGACGAAATCCGCTTCTCGCACCACTTTGAAACCATGGGAAGCCATTGTTTGTTGGTATTCAAAGGGGAATCATTCATTCCAGGATCTTTCAGGTGGTGTAGGATTTTGTCCATCCACAGTAGGGGTGCATAAAAATCGGGAACCCCGCAAGTGGGTGGTTTTCTTGTTTCACCAGGGGTTACCCTTATGACAACCGCATTGGCCAAGCGGGCAAAAAGGCAAACAAAGGATGAAGTCTAGCTTCCGTCGCTCCGGTCGCGATCACGGGCACAGGTTCAAATTGTCTGGTACGCGACATTGTGCAAGCGCAATCTGACGCCTTTGCCCTCCAGTTTTCAGTTGAAAAGCGGCAGCAAACAAACTGGATACTCATTCAGCCTTCCATACCTTTCCGCAGTCCTGTCGCTTAGATTCAGTCCTGTCGCTTAGATTCTTCCTTTGCTTGCCTTCCCTCGAATATGTTAAGGCTGTCCCTGCCATGCTTCTCAACCAAGTCTGTAATTTTGGGGTTGGCTGGTCACTTCTAAAAAGAGTTAAAACGGCGGTTTTCACAAACCAATGTTCAATGCGTTACGCCACATCTTTCCAGAACCATGCGGTTCATCTGGAACCTACGAATTGAGTTCAATCGCGCGGGAGAAAAAAAAAACTCCCGGCTCGGTCCGAGCATGATTGCCATTCTGCCAGGCAGTCCACATCCGGATCTTTGTAGATGATGCTCAGGTAGGCCAGGTCTCCTGAGAGACGGCCAACTCTGGTTTGAACATGTTTGAACCGCTATGGCTCTAACTTTTGTTGGTTTCCATGTAAAGGGGACCAAAGGCTCGCGGTTGAAACAACATTCACCAGTTGCAACCAACAATGGTGCGTTACAGCAAGTCAAATCTTGTTGGACGCCCGTGTACAGGTCTGCGAGCTCTACAGTATAGCCATGATGGTGTCACCCTTGTCAGAATTGTGAAAGCTTCATCCGCAAGACATGAGATTCGCGCAACAAGCAAGCCATGTTTGTTGGGGGGGTTGGGGGGTGGGGGGCGGGCCTGTACTGGTTGGACACAAATCCTGAAATGATGTCCGAGGGGTCCCATCCGCATCCAGTACCAAGTCGCCTTGCGTGCTGTTGACGATACCTGCGAGATGGCTGACACAGTGTTGATTTTTTTAAAGGGAGAAGTACAGAAAACCACTAATTTTGCGGGTTCCCCTGTTAAGCGGGCAACATGTCAAGCGTCTCTCGGAGGTGCTGCCATCACCCTGGCCCAAGTGTCACTGACCAAACATCGTGAGCATCCATCACTCCTGGCCATAGGTGGCCTTTTGGACAAATAGATGGCACTGGTAAATGGAATAGACCCCATCTAAGCCAGTGCCATCTATTTGTAACCAAACTCACCTAAAAAGGACACCTATTTTCCTGGCATTTCCCAACTAGCTGTCTAAAACAGAAAAACCTAAAGTGTCTCACCTTCGCAATCTCGTTCTGCTTGCCTGATTGCGACATGGTGATCTCGCACTTGCCGTGGTGACTGTCGTCCTTAGACTGCGAAGCCAGCTATCCGACCAGCGTGCAAGATGACTCAGCCAGACTTGGACTGCAAAAACTGCCGGCTGAATGGGAAAAAGGTGAAGGGTGACAAAGGTAGCCTTTGGTCTGGCAATGCCAGTTTTCGGCTCTTAGAATGCTTGCCAAGGCTCAAATGTGCATTTCCTATTGAGATGCCAATTAAGTCCAGGTCGATTGGGCACATGGATCGAGGCACCCTGAGAGTGCAGCCAGGCGATCGTCCGTCAAACCCGAGGCAAGGTCGGGAGGTGGGGAATGTGACTCACGGACAATCTTCTTTGCTCTCCCGCTCTCATGGGAAAATGTTGGGTTGTCCCCAAGAAAAATATGTGGGAACCTTGGGTTGTCTCCCCCAATCTTCCAAACGATAGACGTGATTCCTATGATATCCTTGCACTGCCAAACATTTGAATCACGTCCAGTCAGACTCTTCCGTTCCCCGAGCCCGTATCTGACACGCTCGGCCCATCTGAGGCAACGGCAAGCTTGACGCCGGGAACGTGGCGCAGGGACACCGTGATCTCAGCGCATCGAGTGTCCGACGGCCATCGCATCTTTTGTTGCCAACTACTGATCCATTTCTGGGAGTAATCTCTCACAGCACTGGCGACATAGGCTTCAGGTCCGGGGAAAAAACAACTGTCTATTTTCTTGTGGCTTCCTCTTGGAACAACCAGCACATATGGCTGTGGGTGAAAAATTGGGTAACCCCAAAATGGGTTGTGACAAATGGAAACAAGGACTAACACCTGCGGTTTTCCTGGTAAAATTATTGATCCATAGCCATGTTCTGTATAAATGCACCCAGATTCGACGCTCTTCGATCTGGCCATCACCCTTCCGGCCTGCTCCTGGCCGAGCTGTTCCTGGACGGAGTAACAGGTGGTGGTACCTGCAAAGGTCGAAAGCCCATGGAAGAGATGGGTGGCTCGTCTTCTAAGCGGCCCCGTTTTGGTAAAGGAAACGAAGAGGAAAAAATATAGGGGTACCTTCCATTTCCATTCTTTCCAGGGATCCGGATCTTTTGAGGAAACCATCAAAAACCCAGGGGCAACAGCCGGTGTTTGAAAAGAACGATGGTTGAAAAGAATGGAAAAGGAATCAACCCCTGGGGGAAAAAAAACAGACCGTACTTGGGGGTCCCATTCCAAAGAGCCACCCATGGAAAAGTTGCTCGGCTTGGGACCATTCGGGACCAAAGCTACCAAAAGGTGAGGAGTTCTTGACCTTGAATGAATCTTTGGGTGATGCCTAGCAAGCGTCCAGCCTGAGAGGAAGTAGAGGGCCTTCTTGTAAGCATCACTCAGCAAAAGTCGCCGGAACATATCTAGGTCAACTCGGAATGTCCTCGGCTGGAGGCCATTGGACTGAACAGGCGAATGCAGCGTGCAGAAATTTGAGCGCTGGATGTGATCACATATATATGTATATATATTTATGTGTGTGTGTGTGTCAAACAGAGAGTGAGAGAGAGATAGAGAAACCACAAACGAGCCCAAGAAGCGCTGATCCACTGCAAAGATAACTTGTCGATGCTTGCGCGTCACGCGTTGCGATGCCAAGCGGCCTGGTTGGCTTCCAGCCATACATCGGGCATGGCATCGCGGAAACGTCATCTTGGCTGTGGCCGACACAAAAAGACATATGGCTGTGGGTCAAAACAAGTGGTACCATTTTGAGGTAGGTGCACCACCCATTTTAGTCTATTTGAGTGGGGATTGGGATGTTCACTGGGGGTACGGGATTTTGACCCATGGCCCTGGGCCTGTCCTTGTTTTTGAGGAAGGGTACCCCATCATGGTGGTTTTGAAGGGACACCAGGAGGAAACCCGTCAGCTTGGGGGGCCCAATTCCTAAAAAGGGTTCCTTCACCTCCAGAAAACCCTCCCAGCTTTCTCAGCGGATTCTTGCAAAATCGGCTGAGATTTTCCAAGGTGCAAAGGCAAATCTCCTTCGGCGTCTCCACTTCCTGGCAAGAAGCTTAGAGGCCCGGACCGTCAGCCAAAGTCGAGGCTGCCGATCTCGAAATGGAAGGAGCGAATCAAAGAGCGACTTCGAAGTGAACCATTCCTTATGGGTTTCTTAAATCCAGGGAAGTACATATCCCTCGTTCATACCCCATGGCTTCCGTGGTTTCCAACCCACTTAATAAGGGGTAAATAACCATTTCTTGTGGGTTTCAAGGGGATCCTGGGTTCATTCTGAATCTCTCAAAACACTGGACCGCAGCTGTGCAGTGGCTTGCGCTCGGCTTGATTCCTTTTCCATTCAACCATGGTTCTTTTCAAACGGCTCCGTTTCCCTGCGCTTGCCGAGGTTTCCTGAAAAGATCCGGATCCCAATGAGCCAAGAATGGACATGGAACGGAGGCACTAGAACTCTGGTCAGGTGCTCAGCATCTGTCTGACTCATTTTGAGAAAATTCGAGTCGCATCCCCGCCTCAAGGGTGCTGGCATGGAAGCTCCCCTGCCCGCGTCGAAAGAGAAATCATGAAGGGAGCCCCTTCAGCCAGCCTCCGTTTTCGCCATTTGCAGGGCCTCCGTTTGGGCTGGGCTGTTTGCACGGCGCCTCGTTTTGGGCTTCCGGCCGTTTCAGGTGAGCATTCCACAAACTTGGCCCAAGCCTGAGAAACACTCTCATGTTTTTCCTGGGGTGTAGTCTATAATCCGCTTCCCGTACTATTGCCGGTTCTTCATGAGAACTGGAGATCGGTGGGCAAGTCATGTATGGCCGAGATAGTGACCAACACCCCAACATCTTAAACTGTCTCTTACGGAAACCCGCATAAAGGCTCCAACGATCCCGAGATTTCTCACATCTTATCACTTTTGAGCTATGGATCGGAAAGACATCTGAAGAATCCGCCCGCTCCTTCATTCGGCCATGCAGCAGCTTCATGCACCGATCCGGCTGAGGCCCGTACATAAAGGCTGATTACTTCGCAATCAAGGTCGGAGGAAACCACAGTGATATTCCTCAGTTCATCAAACACACCAAATTCAATACGCATCTTCCAATCGGTGAAATCCCGAGCGCAAAGCTCAAGTGGATCAAGGTGCGTGACACAAAGACCTTGCCGGAGCTGTGGGTGCACTTTCTCACTTATGAATTGTTTAAAGCCAAGCAGCAAATCCTTCTGCGTCTTGAAACTGGCAGAATCCTTGGCTCAGTTGCGCAGTGGACATGTCCAACGTATGCCATCGCCCTACAGCTTGCTTCCGAGTAGGTGAAGCGATCCCTCCAGACACATGAAATGAGGTACACCGCTGGCACCTCTGACAAAATCCGGCAAGCTCTGTGACATGCCGAACCGTTGCCCCATCTGCAAGCGGGTCAAAACCACACCCCGGCACGCAACGAACCCAAACCACAGAAGCGGTTGCTTCTGTTGGTGGGAGGGAACGTCGCACATGCACGCCGAGGACGTGCACGTAATGTATATCAAACATATTTTGCACTTTGAGCTACGGACAAAGTATTGATTTTTGTGCGAAATGCAGCTCGTCCTCTCGGCAAACCAAGAGTAAGACTATACCAGCATTATTTTTCCGCAGAAGCGGCCCTGAAACAGGCCTTGTTTCGTTCATATATCATCCATGCTCTCGGGATTTGTTGCTCCTTGCCGACACTCACCAAAATCCCCAGAAAATGTTGCGCTGTCACAAAGCAAAAGGAACTCGAGGCCCAGCCGAGAGAAAAGACACGCGCTGCGCGCAGTTGGACTGCATGCCTTCGTGGAGACCAAGGAAAGTCTTGTGTTAATGGAGGCAGATGCGACACAAGCACGCATGCCTGCACGCAGCATGCACGCACGACACACACAAAGGCTGACACAAAACACAAGACGGTACAAACAACAAACACTAAACGGCCACGCTGATTCGATGGAACTCCACTCCAAGGCATACCCCACCCCTTGTAACATACATCTGTGGACACGCACACTCACCCGCATTCACTCATTCATCACCCACACACACACATATTCACATACACACACATGTACAGACTCACACGCGCACTCACACACGCTCACACATTCACATTCACACGCATTCACACATTCACATACATTTACACACTCACACGCACACTTGTTCAATCCTTGTTAATCCTGTGATCACAAGGGCACCTGGAATCACGCATCCACACATTCACACACATTTAGACACACACACACATGCACAGTTGTTCAACCATTGTTGTTATTCCTGTGATCACAAGGGCACCTGGAATCCCAACTGTGTCAAGCTGACGCTGTGGACGGTTGCGAGTCATCCAAAACTCGCACCGTTCAGAAACCCAACGGACTTTATTTTTTTAGATTCCACGTAAATACCAACAGATACGTTCTGGTTTCATTCCCCTGGTGTCATGTCGTGTTGCGATTTCGTGGGATTTTGCGTCAGGCCAAGTGGCTTTGATCGTGACCGACCACTGGAACCCGTTCGGCTTGACAGAAAGAGCCGGCCCGGTGTCCGAAAAGACATAGATGCCCAAGATGTCTTTCCTTGCGGAGCCAGGCACCGGCACAATGTTGACCCAGGATTAATAACCCCGTCCCACTATTAGGGGGGTGTTCCCTCCAAAAGTATTCTAGATCCCCACTAAAAGGGGACACCCCCGCTGTTAATCAACCAGGGGTTTATCAATCCGGGGTAACATTGGGGTCCTTTTGGGAAGATGTAGAAACAACGAGCTCAACCAGGGCCATCGATGTTCTATGGGCAAATGTAGCAGAACTCGACTGAGCAAATCCTGCAAAGAAATCCCGATCTTGCGGTGTGTGCGTCAAACGTTTGCTTACTATACATCTCAGCCCACCCGAGTACCACCAAACTCCCACGCCATCATACGTCCGCGTGGGTTGCGCGGCATGACACACCACGGCAAGCTGCAAATTGCCATGGCAACATGAGAAATGGGGAGAGTATTGTAAAAAACAAGCATATGGCCGCATACATGTCCTCATGACGTATGAGGGGCAAGGCAGGCAAATCGTCAAACATCGACGACGCGTGCGCAAATTTACAAATGCACAAATTCCTTTATCCAAGCCGATTGAAATAAAACATCATTCCAACCCGCGCGCACCACAATTGACAATGGGCACAGCCACGATAAAAAAGGAAAACCCGGACAAACAACTTTGGTGAAAATATTGGCTACAAAACAAAGGTGCAATTCTCAACCTAAATCCCCATGCCAACAATCCCTCTTAAATGAAATTTCCTCCTGAGTTCCATGCGGCAGGATCATCCAAACTTACAGATCTGCGATGATCAAAACTCCCACATTGTGGTCAGTCAGGCTTCCCAAAAAACACAAGACACAGCCCACGAACCCGAATGCACATCACTTTGCGCAAGCCCAAGAAAATAATTAGAGAGAACATGTTTCGGTATAAGCCAATGGGGCTCGCAATCAAGCCTACTGCGCAAACTATGCATTTCAGCTTGTAAAACTGTACTTTGCGTGCTCCACTTGTTGCTACAAAGCTACGATTTTCAATGAGCTGGACACCTGCGCTTCGCGCGCGAGACTTGGACTACAAAGTTGCGATTTTCCAGCCGGAGCTGGTACTTCGCGCACTAGACTTGCGCTACACAGCTGCGATTGTCCAGCTAGAGCTGAAAACCTGTACTTTGCGTACTAGACTTGTACTACAAAGTTGCGATTTTCGAGCTGGAGCTCAAAACCTGTACTTCGCGTACTATACTTGCACTTCAAAGTTGCGATTTTCTAGCCAGAGCTGGAAACTTGTACTTCACGTACTACACTTGCGCTACAAAGTTGTGACTTTCCAGCTAGTGCTGGAAACCTGCACACTTCGCGCACTAGACTTGTACTTCAAAGTTGCGATTTTCCAGCTAGAGCTGGAAACCTGTACTTTGCGTACTAGACTTGTACTAAAGAGTCGCAATTTACCAGCTGGAGCTGGAAACCTGTACTTTGCGTACTAGACTTGTATTACAAAGTCCAGCTAGAGCTAGAACCCTGTACTTCGCGTACTAGACTTGTACTACAAGGTCGCGATTTTCCAGCTAGAGCTAGAAACCTGTACTTCGCGTACTAGACTTGTGCAACAAAGTCGCGATTTTCCAGCTGGAGCTGGAAACTGGCACTTCGCGCACTAGACTTGCCAAAGTTACGATTTTCCAGCTACAGCTGGAAACCTGTAATTCGTGCGCTAGGCTTGTACTACAAGGCTGTGATTTCCAGCTAGAGCTGGACTTCGCGTACCTGCGCTTCGCGTACTACAAAGTCGCGATTTTCCAGCTGGAGCTGGAAGCCTGTGCTTTGCGCGTTAGACTGGTATTACAAAGTTGCGATTTTCGAGCTGGAGCTGGAAACCTGTACTTCGTGCACTAGACTTGCTCTTGAAAGTTGTGATTTTCAAGAAGCCTGTACTTCGCGCGCGATACTTGTGCTACAAAGCTGCGATTTTCCAGCTTGCGCTAGACTTCTGAGCGACACGTCTGAGAACAACTTCTGATTGACACTTCTGAGCGACACTTGTGAGAGACACCTGGTCAACACTTCTGAACCGCACTTCTTCTCATCGACTTTTCTGAACAACACTTCTGAGCAACACTTTTGAGCAACACTTTTGTCGACAGTTTGAGCAACACTGCTGGACCTGGACCACACTTCTGATTGACACTGATGAGCAACACTTCTGATCCACACTTCTCATCAATAGTTGTGAGCAACACTTCTGACCAACACTTCTGATCCACACTGCTCATCGACACTTCTGAGCAACACTGCTGAATTGACGCTTCTGAGCGACGCTGCTGAGCAACACTTCTGATCGAGACTTCTGAGTGAGCAACACTTCTGACCCACACTTCTGATTGACACTTCTGCGCGACACTTTTGAGCGACACCTGATCAACACTGCTGAACCACACTTTTTCTGATCAACACTTCTGAGCAACACTTCTGAGCGACACTTTTTCTGATCGACCTTTCTGAGCAACACTTCTGATCGACACTTCTGAGCAACACTTATTTGGATCCGCGCTTCTGCTTGACACTTCTGATCGACAGTTTGAGCAACACTGCTGAAACACACTTCTGATTGACACCTTCTGATCCAAATTTCTCATCGACAGTTCTGAGCAACACTTCTGACCAACACTTCTGATCCACACTGCTCATCGGCACCTCTGAACGACACTTCTGAAACACTGCTGATTTGATCGACACTTCTGACCGACACTTTTGAGGAACCCTTTTCATCAACACTTCTGAGCAGCATTTGAGCGACACCTGGTCAACACTTCTGAACCACACTTTTTCTGATCAACGCTTCTGAGCAACACTTCCGAGAGACACTTTTTCTGATCGACTTTTCTGAGCAACACTTCTGATTGACACTTCTGAGCGACACTTTTGAGCGACACCTGATCAACACTTCTGACACACTTTTTCTGATCGACACTTCTGAGCAACACTTCTGAGCGACACTTTTTCTGATCGACTTTTCTGAGCAACACTTCTGATTGACACTTCTGAGCGACACTTTTGAGCGACACCTGATCAACACTTGTGAAGCACACTTTTTCTGATCGACACCTCTGAGCGACAGTATTTCTGATCGACTGCTCTGAACAACACTCCTGATCGACACTTTGAGCAACACTTTTCATCCGCACTTCTGCTTCACACTTCTGATCGACAGTTTGATCAACACTGCTGAACCACACTTCTGAGTGACACTGATGAGCAACACTTCTGACCCGCACTTTTACAGTTCTGAGCAACACTTCTGACCAGCACTTCTGATCCACACTGCTCATCGACACTTCTGAACGACACTTCTGAGCAACACTGCTGAATTGACGCTTCTGAGCGACACTTCTGAGCAACACTTCTGATCGAGCCTTCTGAGTGAGCTTAACACTTCTGACCCGCAGTTCTGATTGACACTTCTGAGCGACACTTCTGAGCGACACCTGATCAACACTGCTGAACCACACTTTTTCTGATCAAAACCTCTGAGCAACACTTCTGACCGACACTTTTTCTGATCGACTTTTCCGACCCACACTTCTGATTGCCACTGATGAGCAACACTTCTGATCCACACTTCTCATCGATAGTTGTGAGCCACACTTCTGACCAACACTTCTGATCCACAATGCTCATCGACACTTCTGAACGACACTTCTGAGCAACACTGCTGAATTGACGCTTCTGAGCGACACTTCTGAGCAACACTTCTGATCGACAGCTTTTCTGATCGACTTTTCTGACCCACACTTCTGATTGACACTTCTGAGCGACACTTTTGAGCGACCCCTGATCAACACTTCTGAAATACACTTTTTCTGATCGACGCTTCTGAGCAACACTTCTGAGAGACACTTTTTCTGATCGACTTTTCTGAGCAACACTCCTGCTCGACACTTTTGAGCAACACTTTGGTCCGCACTTCTGCTTGACGCTTCTGATCGACAGTTTGAGCAGCACTGCTGAACCACACTTCCGACTGACACCTTTCGGCACTTCTGAACGACACTTCTGTCTCCAAATGCGCACCGCGCCACAGCGAGAGCGATTCGACCCGCCCAAAGCGCTCAAAATGTGCACCGCGCCACAGCGAGAGCGATTCGACCCACCTAATGCGCGCAGAGGGTTCACTTCGCATGCTCAAAATGCGCACCGAGCCACAGCAAGAGCGATTTGACCCACCCAAAGTGCGCAGAGGGTTCGCTTCGCACGCTCAAAATGCGCACTGCGCCACAGTGAGAGCGATTTGACCCACGCAAAGTGCGCAGAGGGTTCGCTTCGCATGCTCAAAATGCGCACCGCGCCACAGTGAGAGCGATTTGACCCACGCAAAGTGCGCAGAGGGTTCGCTTCGCATGCTCAAAATGCGCACCGCGCCACAGCGAGAGAGATTTGACCCACCCAAAGTGCGCAGAAGGTTCGCTTCTCGTTCGCAAAATGTGCACCGCGCCACAGCGAGAGCGATCTTGCTGAGTCAAAGTGACGTGCTTGCCACGAAATCTACACCCAGGCGCACTCAAAATGCGCACCGCGCCACAGCGAGAGCGATTCGACCCACCCAAAATGCGCAGAGGGTTCGCTTCGCGTTCTCACAGTGAGATCTCGCTGCGTCAGAGTCTGCCTCGAAATCTACACCCAGGCACCAAAGTACTGCGCCTGCCACGAAATTTGCACGAAAAGCTCCAAAGCGCCGCGCCTGCCACGAAATTCAATCAAAACGCTCGAAACTGCTGCACCTGTCATGCAAAGTAAGCTTGCCACGAACTCAAAATCATCCAAAGTGCTGGACCTGCCACGAAATCCAACTCTGACACGTTTACGACACGCATCCAAAACTAGCACGGGACTGTGGCGCTAGAATGATTTCGACCAATTTTGGCATGTTTCAGGCCCGCCAAAACGAGCCGATTGCACGACAGGGCAACGAAAACGGCGCCGGCGCAAACACTATGACGCGCCTGCCAAGCAGGACACCTCAAAGCGACCACCCCTAGATCGCAAATCCCACTGGCACGGCAACGAGAACACGCAGTTTTCCAAAACACTGCGCCTGCGCAGCAAACGACACGTCGAGCTTGAGAAGCTATGATTCGCGCACAGGGCCAACGAAAACAGCACTTGCCGATCCATCAAAAACGCGCTTCCACGACGAATCCCAATGGCACACGCTTCTCGCCTCACCGCGAACGGTTGCGGACGGTTGCGGACGGTTGAACGGCCTCCACCCCCAGACCCCCACTTATAAACGAGAACCCTTCGCTACGCATTCGGGAATAAACCTTTGCCTTGCTTTCTCAAGCCCGTCAGAGGTTGACGACCTTTCTTGCCAACGCGGGCTGTTCACACGGGCATACGAAAACGCCGGGATTGCATCACGCCTGGAAACCTGGAGGCGACTTGCAGACCGTTGGTGTTTGCGGAACTGGCGCTATCAGCGAGCCCCCGGGCCGGCCTTGCAAGCAGTGCTTCAAACAAAACTCGGGTGCGCAGGATAGCAACATACTGCCACTAGGCAAACCGGCATTGTCCACAAGGCCAATGTCACGCCTTGATTACCATGGCCGCGCTCGCAAAAGTGTGCCATTTGTTACTTCACGTAGGGCAGTTTGCTACGTATCCTAGCACTCTCTGTGCTACCTGGCCAACGCTCTGAGCGCCATTGCGTTTAGTCAGAAAAAGCTTGCTTTTCAGCACCATCACTCAATGACGCAAAGAACCCCTCTTCGGCTGCAAAACCCGGGCGCTCAGGCGTTCTATCCAACCTGAAACCTCGAGCGCCTGATGAGCGCCCTTCGTTCTTGTGGCTTTGCTGGCCAATCAAAGCTCATGCGGGCAGAAGGCATACTGCCACCAAGTAAGGCCTTTGACCAGGGGCGCAGAGGTTTGTTGAAAGCCATCTATGCAGTTTTCTTCAATGAGCCTTGCGCTCGCAAACCGACGCCGCGATTTCCGCCGATTTTTGCGCTTGCCAGGCCACGCAAACGGCCAGCCTTTCCGCAGATGGATGTCTGGGGCCTCGGGCCATTGCAGAGCTCAAGCCTTTGACTTTTGGCTCCTACTGTGGATGGACGAAATCCATTTCGCACTACTTAGAAACCATGGTTGAAAGAATTGCTTGCTACGGTATTTACAGGGGAATCATGGTTCCAGGGTTTCTGAACGGCGGTGCAATTTCTGGATTTCGCAACCATCCACAGCTGCCACATGTCCGAAACCGTGAAAAACAGGGTGTACAACAGTCACATGATCTCTAGCCATTTCGCGGAGATGATGCCAATGTAATGAACGCTCCGTTGCTGCAACTTGACAGGCTTCACACGCCAGGAACACTGGATGAAAAACAGGCATTCATCCCAGCAAAATCGGCCAACCCGTCGGGAAAGTCCCTGGAAAAGCCAAACCTTCAACCACATCACCTGCTCCCAGGGCTGTGGGGGCTGCTTGAGCTCTACTTTCTCTGCGTGTGTTCACTGGCTTTCCTGTTTACTCCTGACAAGCAAACAACATGGTGACCTTTTCTTGAAGTATTTTACCAGTGATGGTGCTTAGTCTTGGAAAAGGAGGATTGGCAGCAGAATGCCGCGCCGGGTGCACATTGTTGGACCTTCCCTTCTTTTTGCAGCAGGAGGGATGTCTGAAGCGGAAAATCAGGCAGGCCCTCTCATTCTGCCGGGACGCTCCGTAGAAATTCATTTCGTCAATGATGGAAAAGGTTGAGCCGCGCATATCAACAGAGAGTCGTACCTGAGTGCGGGCAGTCTGCACCTACCTTCTAAGATGGTTTGCACTACCTCCAAACCACTACCCCCAGAGCTGTAGTGGGATATACGAATATACAGACATTCAGCGTTTCTACTTGGTTGTCCGAGCCAATACCAGGAAAGCCACGACGCACTGCCCCTTTGGCTGGTCTGGCCTCTACAGTGAATTCAGATTTCCTGCTATCCATACCCTCTCGATTATAAAGATGCTGGACCCGGATTATACAACACGTTGGGTTGTTCAAAATGAGGAGACCCTCAAATATTTTTCCATAAGTGTATTGCGTAGTGGGACACTAAAAGGGGCCGCCAACTCGTCATGCCAAGGCTCACTCAGGCGTTGTTCACGGTCATTAGGCCTCATTATCCTCAGATCCGCAGAGTCAGAGTGTTGGGAAACAATTAGAGGAAACCAAATCGGGGAGGGCTTTTCTTGGGGTCATTCCATTTCTCATTCCCTGCCTATCGAACCAGCAAGGTAAGGGGGTAGAACGGAGAACATCGCCAACAAAATCAGGACTGTGAAGCCGGCGGGAGCTCAGGCGCCGTTGCTCTTAGGGACTGGCCTCAACAAAAACGACTGCATTGACCCGCACCAAAACTCACTAAGCTTAAAATGGACAACTCATCGCTTCACCTTCTCTAGCCTCTTGGCTTTCGAAGATGTGCTATTTCAATCGGACAGTCACACGGAGAGCTGTGCCTTCTTGTTGAACAGGGAACGGAGAAGTACATCTACCTGCCCACCTACCTACCTACCCTGCCTACCTGCTTGCCTAGCTGCCTACCAATGTTTGGCCAGGGATCAAAACCCTGTACCCCCAGTGAACATCCCGATCCCCACTATAGGTCCCAAAATGGCTGGTGAATTCGCCTATCCCAAAATGGCACCAAAACGGTTTTGAACCATGGCTGTTCCGGTGGAATGAATCCAACCTGGCGCAGTGGCGACATGTTGGTAAAGCTGAGCACGGGCTCCGCAACGTCCGCCGCAGAAAGGCAGGCCATGTCTCCAGGACCTCAAATGGCCACAGGTCAAAGCCCGAATCGCTTAGCCCCCGAACGTCCGATTCAATCTCCGTTGCAACTGCAGAGTCATAATCAAAACCCGGTATCAACATGGTCTACCCAGAACCACGTAAAGAATTAAGAAGGCGGCCGCAACTACTTATGGTTGGGATTGCCCCTTGCTGACGTTCATCCACCCAGGTGTTGATTGTGGCTCAGCTGTGGCTTGGATTCTTCTATTCCCCAGTGCGTGCAACGCCATCATAGAAGAAGGGTTTCTTTCTTTGGGTTGACCATTCGTGGCAAAGTACTCTCTAAAAGGGCAAAGGCATAAGGACGGCTTCACGTCAACTGTCACAATGGGCTGTCTTCGGAGCACACGCACACACACTAACGCACGCACGCACGCACGCACGCACGCACGCACGCACGCACGCACGCACGCACGCACGCGCGCACGCGCGCACGCGCGCACGCGCGCACGCGCGCACACACGCACACACGCACACACCCACACACCCACACACACACACACACACACACACAAACAAACACAAACACAAACACAAACACAAACACAAACACAAACACAAACACAAACACAAACACAAACACAAACACAAACACAAACACAAACACAAACACAAACACAAACACAAACACAAACACAAACACAAACACAAACACAAACACAAACACAAACACAAACACAAACACAAACACAAACACAAACACAAACACAAACACACAACACAAACACACACACACAAACACACACACACACACACACACACACACACACACACACACACACACACACACACACACACACACACACACACACACACACACACACACACACCACACACACACACCACACACACACACACACACACACACACACACACACACACACACACACACACACACACACACACACACACACACACACACACACACACACACACACACACACACACACACACACACACACACACACACACACACACACACACACACACACACACACACACACACACACACACACACACACACACACACACACACACACACACACACACACACACACACACACACACACACACACACACACACACACACACACACACACCGCCCTGCTTTTTTGGACCATGGGCCCCGCTTTTGAGACCGCCTGGCGTGCATGGTATGCCAAAACCTGCACGAGACTTGAGGCCAAAGGGCACAGCTGGCTGCTGAACCTGAGCCGATCGAATGATTCTGCTGGTCAGCGGCGTTTTATTTTGGTGGTTTTAAGCCCGGTGCTTTGGACGTTCCCCATATAGTTTCAAAAGGAACTGGAAGTCAAATCCCCAACCATCCCAAAC
>CAUJNA010000166.1:73332-78332 GCA_963377175.1 Effrenium voratum
GAACCCGTGGAAAAAGCTCACAACACTCAGGTGGCGGGTGCATTTTTTCTCCAGGACCTCCAGCGGATTGCTGTGGGAAAGGGGGCACTTGGTTCAATTGATTTTAAAGGGACGCCCCTTCGAAGAGAAAAAAGAAAATAGCGCTGGAGGTCTTGGTTCTTCAAGGAATCAACAAGTGGCCAAAGTGGATCCTCTGGCAATGATGCTTCCAAAATGGGAATGGACTCGAGCCAGGACAAAAGGCCATACGTAGAGTTCAGAATGAATGAATGAATGAATGAATGAATGAATGAATGAATTAATGAATGAAATGGAAATGAAATGACATGAAATGAAATGAAATGACATGAAATGACATGAATGAATGGAATGAATGGAATGAATGGAATGAATGGAATGGATGGAATGGATGGAATGGATGGATGGATGGATGAATGAATGACTGACTGACTGAATGACTGAATGACTGAATGCCTGAATGACTGAATGACTGAATACTGAATGACTGAATGACTGACTGACTGACTGACTGACTGAATGAATGAATGAATGAATGAATGCATGCATGAATGCATGAATGCATGAATGCATGAATGCATGAATGCATGAATGCATGAATGCATAAATGCGTGAATGCATGAATGCATAAATGCATGAATGCATGAATGCATGAATGCATGAATGCATGAATGCATGAATGCATGAATGCATGAATGCATGAATGCATGAATGCATGAATGCATGAATGCATGAATGCATGCAGGCATGCAGGCATGCATGCATGCGTGGACGAACGAACGACCGAATGAATGAATAAATGAAATGGATGGATGCATGAATGCATGAATGCATGAATGCATGAACGAATGAGTCATCAACTGTCAATATTATTGACAGTCTACTGTAGGCTTGGGGAGCAAGAGCAGGTTCAGCCAGGGGTTGAGACCTTCTCATTTTCTCATGTCCTCTTGGGGAACAACAAATGTTGCCTTCTGGGTCAGTCAAAATGAAGATGTCCGTGTGTCTGGGTTCGCCGCTGCGACGTAGGGAGAAAAGCGCAAGAAGTGCTGGCACTCCTTGTGGCCAAGCCGAAACGTCAGCCACTGGAGAAAAGATTTCATGTTCAACAGAAGCCACTAACGTTCAAAGGTACTGTGGATGGACAAAATCCATTTCGCACCACTTTGAAGCCATGGTTGAAACCATAACGTTTGTTACGGTATATGCAGGGGAATCATTCTTCCCGGGTTTCTTAGGTGGTGCGAAATGGATTTTGTCCATCCACAGTATGTCTCAAGGATATCCTGAATTGTGCCGATGTCCTATGTCAACAGGTGCGTGTTCAGAAAGGATTGCGTGGGCTTGCCGAGACCCCTCACAAGGTCGGTCAACATCCCTTTCTGCGAATGCCACTAGTGCTGCTCCAGCCAAAGACCTACCCTCCTACCTGGTTTGGAGCACAGAAATCCTTTCCAATAGGGAAGTAGACTTAAGTGGCTGCACGTGCACCAACTCACGTTTCTTGGTTGGACAACTCCTTACTCCTGGGGCTTGTGGACAACTCTGTCCGCGTCTCCGTGCTTGCGAAAGGAGGGGCGGGGCAAGGTGAGCGGTTAGCATACAATGTGCTCACCCCCCACTCCTGCTGGGAGATATTCTCGAGCATCTGCGTGGAGAAGCCTTGCGTTGTGCGGTGTGATTCGCCAAGCATCTACCAATGCAACTGCAGCTAGCAAAGCTCAAGATCTAGCGATCCAGTCACGGGCTGATATCTAGAAAGAACGGAGGGGTCTCAGAGTTGGTGGGGATGAACCAAACCTGGTGGTTGACACAAAAACGTTCCAAACTGTCTCATGAGTTTCTTCAGGAACCCTGAGGGGAGAACCCAGGTTCACCCAAAGATAAAGGGCGACGCCCAGCTTTTTGTGCTTTGTGTCTTTGTTGCTGTTGACCTCGCTGCAAAAAAAACACTTTTTGGGGGGTTTGTGGAAAACACCTTTTATTTCCCAAAAGGTTAAAGTCTAAAGACCAAACCCAATAGCAGTCAAGAAGAGCAACGCCCAGCTGCTTTGTGTGTGGCGTCGATATCCTATGCGTGACCCCAGCCACGGCGCTATCAGGCCGCAGTCGACGTGGAATTCCCATGACGTAGTGCCGGATCCTAAGGCAGTGGGTAGGCGGAAAACGAGAGATGGTCGAAATCCATGTCGCACCACTTTGAAGCCATGGTTGAAACAATTTGTTTGTTACGGTATTTACAGGGGAATCGACTCATTCTAGGACTTCTCAGGCGGTGCAAAATGGATTTCGTCCACCCACAGTACTGATGGACGAAATCCGCCCTACGGAGTAAACCCCAGTCGAACTTGGAACCAGCTCCAAGATTTCGTCAGACATTCCGAGTGCCAAGCTTCTCCGTGCCCGCCCTTTCAGAACCACCTCGGGACCAAAGCAGCTGCCTGACTCCTCAAGATGATTTTTGGCCTGTCTCGCGATTCGCCAGACCCTCTTTCCAATGGAAGTGGACTGAAAAATGCTGTCGCACTTGTTGCCATGGCTTTTGAAGCGTCGAACACTTTGACAACTTGATAACATGTTGGCATTCCACATGGTCCCAATTGCTGTTCAGAGCAAATCTTGGTAAATACCATTGGTTTCAGGGGATTCACGTAGGGCGTCAATGCAGAAATGGTCTGCTACTTCCATTGAAAAGAGGGTAGGTCGAAGGTGCGTATCATGCAAGCGGCTTGCTCCAAGAAGCACCCGCTGAGCACATCCCATCGGAATCGCAATATGCCACCCTTTGGCGCATGGTCGTGTCTCAACCATGCCTGAAACTAATTGCGCATACATGTCTTTTGGCTCCTAAATATGTTGGTCGAAGCGGCGAGATATTCATGTTCAGCTCCTGCAGCTCATAGGGTACGTGGATGGAGGGCCCTTGGCGCGCACCATGGGACGAAGAAACTCATGAACCCCAAACAAAATTGCGCACTTCACCAAGAGGACATGGGAACATTGGCGGGCTGCTTTTCTGGGAACTTTGTCTGGGCACCCCTTCGAATGCTCCCCAAACTAACAACAAACTAGCTTGTCAGTTGCGAGTTAGCCTTGGGGAATGGCTTGGGGGCTCAAATGGGGCTTGATGCAGCGCAAAGTCTCTGAGGCCTAGCGCGGATCTGTTTAGCTTGGTGCGCTTGCGCGCTCGCAGGAGATATCTTGAAAATAACCACGCCCTTGCGCGGTTTCCATGGGCTGAATCAGCCTAGGTCAAGTTTGCTCGTTCAAAGTTCAAGGCATAAATTGGTCTCTGTGGTTGGCCTTTTCAGTCTGTACTAAAACTTACCCTTTCTGAAGGCTTCATTTAACATGATTTTCATTCGATCTGAATAATACAAACACCAAAAACCATCCATCCTTCGACAATGGCCAAATCCTCAACAAATGCTTTGGATACTGATAAAGCCTCGCCTTCCACCATTCTCAGCAAAGGCACATTGAGCTGGGAAGCGAAAGTGATGAGAGTGTGGTTTGCTCGCTCCCGTGTTATGCCAATGGTATTCTGGGATATTATCAGTTTGATCTCGGCCCTGTGAGATATCTAAATGACCTGCAGCCGCGTGCTGGACAATAATGATAGCCTGTGCGCGCCCTAGGTCCATCTTTGAGCTGGCCAGCCTTCTTATCACTGAACCCTCGCCGCAACTGACACCCAGGTCACAAGGATATTCCGGAACAACAAAAAAATGGCGCTTTGTGGCCTGCATTTCCACATCTCCTGACAGGCCGCTCGCCTTAGGCTCAGAAGCCAGCTTCCACACGTTTACTGATGCAGTGGAGACAGTGATCCTTGAGATGTTTGCCACAGAACCTGTGGATTGATCCTGCGTCGATCTTGATAGGCGCACAATCACGCAAACAGGCTAGTGGCAGCATGATTATAGTTGTTTTGTTCGCCTAAACCATGTGCCACTGCCACTTTGTATCCCATGACTTTCTGCAAGAAAACCGCCAACAAACACCTGATGAGTTTGCTGCCTTCCAAAAGCCTGGTGTCCGCCTCAGCTGCTTTGCACCCAAACAAAAGCCGCCAACTCCGAGCCAGCGACTCCGGACGATGGCGCGAGCGCCAGCGCTTGCGCCAGGGCGCGTTGCCAAAGGCTACCCCAGGGCAAACACCGATAAAAGCGCCGCCCTTTCACGTCGTGGCCCCACAAGGTCACCGACTCCGGCAAAAAGCCTGCGGGCTGGCTCGGCAGGGGTGAGTTAATATGCCTTTGTTTCAAGGGTATGTTTGGTTGGTGGCTTTAAAGCAAACCCAAGAGGAACCCACCATTTTGCGGTGTCCCCTTAAAAAAGTTGACACCCTTGAAGACCAGGGCGTCCACCGAAATTTCGCAAAGCTCCTTATCTTAGCCTGCGAGTCCAGGGCCTGAGGGGGAGACATCAAGTGTTCAGCTTCAGTCGGATGCTTCTGGACCGCTTCCATTGAAACACATGCGTCTTTTTCTGGGGACCCCAAAACGGGTGTCCTGTTGGTTTCCCTTTCAACCACAGAGAAAGGGGTGTCCTCAAACAGACCCACATGCATTCTCGGGCAAAGCCAAACTTCTAGCGCGTGTCACAACTGGACACACATATTCTTGCCTTGTCATGGCATCCGCGAGTTCCACGACAGGCATCCAACTTCAAATTGTGCACATCTCAATGGCGGTGCATGTTGGGTCCACAGAAACAACCACTGGGCCCAGTCACTTGGCCATGGGTCAAATACCAATGATGATTTCCCTGTAAATACCAACAAACAATGGTTTCCCATAGTTTCAAAGTGGTTCAGGATTTCGTCCATCCGCAGTAGTGCTTCTCTCCATGAATCCGATTGGCTCTAGATGTGGTTTTGCCGAGGCGCCAGATTTCAAGACTTGCAGACCGTAGGTGTTATGTTGCGTGGTGTCCCAGGCATCGATCTTCAGATTCAAGGGGTAGTGGTCCTGCACTTG
>CAUJNA010000166.1:80832-128332 GCA_963377175.1 Effrenium voratum
TTCTTCTTTCTCACCACTTCTCTTTTCTTACCCAATCATCTCCTTCTCTCTTTTTATTCTTTGCAGAGCTGCAACTTGGCAAAAAAGCAGTTTCGCAAAACTGCTTCTTTTCATTTAGTCTGCTCACCGACCCATCGTCGGTAAGCAGACTAAACCAGCCGAGGGCTGGATATTGGCTGAAATCCTTTGATCCGAGCGTTTAGTCTGCTTACCGCCACTGGCGATAAGCAGACTAAATGAAAAGAGGCAGTTTCGGGGAAGCGCGCCTTTCTGAAAGCTGCACTTCCGCAATTGGATGAAAAGGCAAATTCTTTTAAGGCCCCAGGCCGCTTGATTACGCATTTGCCTCTTGGAGTTGCGACCCTGCTACCTGTTTACTAATTCGTAGAAAGCAAGCCAAACTACTTGCGACATAAGGCGTTACTACTGCGCTCTCAACATGCTGCTGCAGGAGATCCTATGAAAAAGAGACGTGCCGCAGGAGCATGGGTTGCAGCTCAGTCCTGCTGTTGGCGGGTGAAAAAGAAGGCTTCAGGTCACTTGGCGGAAACGGGAAAGGACGCAGCGCTTCCGCAATTGCTCTCCCTATTTTTGCATTGGTTGAAAGAACGCCAAGCGCTGGCCGGCGCCAACATGCTTCAACTTGATTTAGTGTGTATCAGCCGCGCCCGAAACCTTGCTGAACGCTGCTGGGCGGGATGTTCAAGTTGGGCTCGCGCAGCGGACGGCGCGCGGCGGATCCCGCGATTGAGCGTGCAGGTCCACAAGCCCCGGCGTAGGACCTTGCGCGCTGGGTCATGCAGAATTCTGATTGCAGCTGCGCGTGGCAGATTTCTGGTGGTTTCATTGCTTTCCAAACCACTTCTTCTAATTGCACGATTTTACGCGATATTGCGCGCTGATGCGCGCTGCTATGCGCAACCGCGCATCTCGCGATCTGCTTGGCGATGCCCTTGCACTTTGGGGGCCGAACTGTTGGCGTTACAACCAACTAAGACGGAGTGCACGGAGTGCATGCCCGAGCCCAGCGAGTGGGAGAAGCATGCAGGGCGGCGTGTTTGGGGCGGCGGGGGTAGGGCTTGGGGGTCTTTTAAGCCCAAAAACATTTAATTTTCTTGACGTAACCCCCCTCCTCAGCTTTATTTTTAAGGTAGGGGGGGTACGCACGCCTTTGGGCAATGATTTGGACGCATGCGTGCTTGCATGAGCGCCAGAGTCAGCACACAGGAAGCTAAAAGGCACTCTCCCAAGGCAGCGACGGGACAGGAACTTAGGTACGCGTTTCATCCCTCAGAAGCTATGTTCCGGCGGGGGTCTGAGCGTTTCATAAATCACCCGGCCTCCGATGACGCTCAACTTGGTCAGCTCCGGCTGATGGATCCTTTGCATGAATGGCACTCTGCAGGGCTGCTCGAAAAACCCTGATGGGCATAAGAGTAGACATCTGTCCCCTGGGAAATATGGAAACCAAGGAAGCCGGCCAACGTTCTACCCGCTTGGTTTGGTCATCTTTGAGAGGCTCGGAATGCTACAAGCACTTGGATGCCCAAGTCACAGCTGGTGCAAACACACTGCACCACTCAGCACCGCCAGACCTGAGACAACAATAGACAATAGATGGGAGGACTCGCCAGCGTGTTGACGACTCCAAGCAAGCTGTCAAGACATTTCCGCCTCTGCCCAATGGCGTCCAAGAGGCAGAGGATGGACAGTGTCATCATAGGGTCGAAGAGAAGATGCTGCAAGCGTTGGGAGCCGGACCTGCCATCATGTCTTGGTCAGGCGGATCTCATGGTCAGTCTTCGATCCCATGAAATCCAAGTCTCTAAATCCATGGGGGTATCACTTGTCAGTTTTTCTCTCATTGGAGGTTTGGATGGATTTGAACCCAGCAAACCAAATCCGTCAGACCTAGGCCTCGCGGCCTTGGACATGGAGAGGCCTGGCCCCACCCACCGCCTGTTTGCAAGCAATGGCCCTACCCAGCTGAGGTCCGTGACGTTGAAGCCATTCGATCCTGTTGCGCCAAGGCTAAGGCGACCCCCAAGGGGGCTTTTGGGCGGGTCCCTTTTGAGAGGTTTGACCACGGCGCGCACTATGCAACCGCTGAAATTGAACACGACATGTTATCTCTCCAAATTTATGAGCAAACCAAGAAAGCCACAGGTGGTCAGGCTTCTCTTTTACTAGGACAAGCTAGGAGTCACCTCATTCTCCGACGCCCATCGAGACATCAACCCACCTCCAGGTTCGGTCTGATTGAATCTTCCCATGTGTTTCGGGGCTGCCCAATGCTAGGATAAAAAGCCCTGTTCCAAATCAGCATGCTGCCTTCGCCCCAAACTGCATGCTCCATGCTGGCCGATTTCCGCTCTTGAGCGGCTTAGTTACCCCTGCTGCAGATTGAAACGGCCCTTCACAAAAGATCAGTACTAGAGCAATCTCCTTTTGGCCTCCGCTTTGGGTTGCATGTTGATTAGGGAAGTACGCTCCCTCTACTGAAAGTGCACTTGCCTCTGAGAAGGCTCGATTCGTCTTGGAAAAGGGGACAGTGCACTTTCATGTTTGTTTGATCCCTCAAAATAATGGTTCGGTAACATGGGGGCTAATTGAAAGGGAAGTCAAAAGGACACCAGGTGTCAAAATAAGGGGCCAACAATCATGGCTTTCTTTTCTGCCTTTTAGCCAACCTGAAAAGAGACCAACCAACTCTGGGCTGTCCTCAGATCCCCGCTATAAGTTTAACTTGTAGTTGGTTAAATGGAATCCCCACCAAACACCAAAAGCTAAGAAGCTAAGGAACCGGATGGCTGGGAATCACCAAGAACTCACAGCTCCTGCGCCGTCGTCGGACGTGTCCGGACAGTCGGATGCGGAGATGGTCCGCCTCTCGCGCGCCAGCTGACAGAAAGTGCCTCGGCGAAGTCTCCATGGGTTTCAAAGGGGTGGGCGTGTATGTTTTCCCGGGTGCCGTGCTTGGGCCTTTGAAGGGAAACCACGAAAGGACACCGTTGCCATTTTGCCTTCGATGGTTTTTAAGACAAAGCCTGTGTCCCTTCAAACTCCAAGGATAGCATCTCAACAAAGCACGCCGATTGCGCTTGTAGGTAAAACGTTCTTGTATCCCAATTTTGGGGTCGAGTGGGTTCATAGTCCTGGTAAACGTCATGATTGCAGACAATAACTTCCACACACACCCACGCCCACACCCACACCCACACCCACACCCACATCCACACCCACATCCACACCTACACCCACCCACCCACCCACCTACCCACCCAGACAGACACACACACACAGACACACACACACACACAGACTCACACAGACTCACACAGACAGACACAGACAGACACAGACAGACACAGACAGACACAGACACACAGACACACAGACACACAGACACACAGACACACAGACACACAGACACACAGACACGCAGACACACAGGCACACAGGCACACAGGCACACAGGCACACAGGCACACAGGCACACAGGCACACAGGCACACAG
The DNA here is from genome assembly GCA_963377175.1 of Effrenium voratum. Taxonomy (NCBI): domain Eukaryota; class Dinophyceae; order Suessiales; family Symbiodiniaceae; genus Effrenium; species Effrenium voratum. The sequence goes on from CAUJNA010000166.1 coordinate 84,350, forward strand.
GCACACAGGCACACAGGCACACAGGCACACAGGCACACAGGCACACAGGCACACAGGCACACAGGCACACAGGCACACAGGCACACAGGCACACAGCACAGAGGCACAGAGGCACAGAGGCACAGAGGCACAGAGGCACACAGGCACAAAGGCACACAGGCACACAGGCACACAGGCACACAGGCACAAAGGCACACAGGCACACAGGCACACAGGCAGACACACAGACACACAGACACGCAGACACACAGACGCGCAGACACACAGACACACAGACACACAGACACACAGACACACAGACACACAGACACACAGACACGCAGACACGCAGACACGCAGACACGCAGACACGCAGACACACAGACACGCAGACACACAGACACACAGACACGCAGACACGCAGACATACAGACACACAGACACACAGACACGCAGACACGCAGACACGCAGACACACAGACACACAGACACACAGACACGCAGACACGCAGACACGCAGACACGCAGACACGCAGACACACAGACACACAGACACACAGACTCACACAGACTCACACAGACACACAGACAAGACACACAGACACACAGACACACAGACACACAGACACACAGACACACAGACACACAGACACACAGACACAGACACACAGACACACAGACACACAGACACACAGACACGCAGACACGCAGACACGCAAACACGCAGACACGCAGACACGCAGACACGCAGACAGGCAGACACGCAGACACGGCAGACACGCACAGACGCGCGTTTGTCTCAAAATAAGTGGCCTTCCTTTTAGTTTTCCTCAACCAGCCGCGGGCGCCGAAGAAGCTTCCGTGCTCGACAAAGGAGCGGGGCTGAAAAAGGGACCTGGTGTCAAAAGGTCGGGTTCGGAGCCTCCCGTAAGGAACAGCCAACAATACTGTGGATGGTTGCGAAATCCGCGTCTTGCACCACCGTCCAGAAACCCAAGGGAATGATTCCCCAACGCAAATACCGCAACAAACGCTACTGGTGCCACATTCCAATGCTTTCATTCACCGTGGTGCCATTTCTGGGCATTTCGCGTCACCATCCACATGGCCGTCCACCCCCGAGTCCCCATTCCCCTGCTGATGGCCCAGCGGCTGTCGTCCATGCAGCTCATGCCTTCGCCGATGTGGATCGGTTCCTCAGCGTGGCACAAAGATCCCCGGATTTTCCCAAAGGCGCCAAAGTACCTCCGAAGGCACCTGGGACACTCGTCTGACCACCCGAGAAAGCTGTGAGGATTGCACCAAGAATGTGCGTAGCCTGTCTAAGACTACATTGACTACCCCCAAACCACTACCCCCAGAAGCCAATGGATATATACAGAGTATATAAAGGCTAGGAAAGGGTTATATAAGGGTTATACGAGGCGCCTCAATTTGTGCATGTTTGCCTGCTGCAGAAACCAGGTAATTCTGGAGCTGCGGCATGTGTTTCATCCGGGTTCGCTGCTATCAGTTTGACGTTGAAACTTGTGAACATCAACGCTTGGTTTGAGCCGGTATCTTTGTTCAAGGTGAACATCAAAGCTTTGCTTTCTTGGCAGCCAGTTTGGTTTGCTGCTTTGATCATGTCGCGTTGGAGGGACCGCCGCATCCCCGGTTTTGGGGGTAGTGAGTCCCAAAACGCGCGGTTTGGGGGTAGTGGATTTGACTGGGCGATTTGGGGGTAGTCACACGTCACCTGGTATGCGCGTGAAAAAGATGAATCACACCACTACCCCCAGTTTGGGGGTAGTTGGGGGCGGTAGCGCGGGGACAGTGCGGGAGTTCCGGAGTCGGCGTGGGTGGCAACAGCCCCAAAATTGCTTTTTGAATACCGGGACAATAATTTCAAACATCAAGCAGTTTCAGCACAAAATGTGGGCTTTTGGGGGTAGTGAGTTTGGTCTTAGAGCCTGGATGCAAAGAAGAATATGGGAGACTATGGAAGCGGCTGAGTTTGGAATCAGAAAGCACTGGTCGTGCCTGCAAAAAGACTCGAGTTTGAGACCAAACCCGGTAGCCAAAAGTCCGAGTACCAGGTCCTGGTCCAACCACCGCTGATAAGACTTCTCTCTTGCCACAGGCCCTTGGCTGCAAGGTAGGCAGGGCTAGCCAAAACTTTCATCTGACATCAGCACCCGCATGGCTCTGCCACCAATGCAGCCAGACATCACACGGCCCTTATGTCACGGTCATCGTCGTCATGGAGAACAAAGACTCAATGCTAGCTGCAGTGTGAGTACCTTTCTGGTTGAGAACTGACAAATAAAAAGACAAATTGAATCTTCTAGGGGGTGATTCCCCATCCTTTTGCACCACCGTTCTTTTCAAAAACCGGCTGTTTCCCTGTTTTTTTTGGTTTCCTGAAAAGATCCGGATCCCTGGGTTAAGAATGGAAATGGAAGGTACCCCTCGAAATCTGCCGGGTTGTGCCCCATTCTCGGTGGTTGACTCTTGGAATCAGCGAGCCCCCGAAGTGTGCCTGGGCGCCTCGCCGTGTTGGGTGCACTGCGCAAAGCTTTGCACCGTGCAATGCGCGGAATGGAAACCGCTTGCCGGAAGATCACGAATTTATATTAAGGGGGAAGAGGGGGGGGTCCCGCCCCTTCCATTTATCAAATCTTCCCGGGAACATGGAACCATACCAGGAATTCCCGGTCACCCTCCTCCGACCACTTCCATTTTTTAAGGGGTGGGGATGCCAGAAAGGCTTTCATGTAAACACGAGCAACGCACTTGATCCGGAAATTCCAAGCAGCCAGCAAATTCTGAAGTCAGCGCCAGACGACACAAACACAGACATCAGGCACTACATGACTGAGCCATCACACCAAAATCTTTGCGGATTCTGGACAAACAAACAAATATCAAACGTTCAACGCAGGCCGCGAGCAAGGCAAGAACCAATAGGTTTGTCTCCGAGATGAAGCCTTCAAAATGGATGGTTTTGCCGGGTGTTCTCTCCTCAAACCATCCTAAGGATATCCTCGAACAAGACACATCCATTTGAGTTGTCCGACTTTGCTGCTCAGGCTCTCCTTTGGCAATGTCCGTCAGGACAACTGTGCAGAGCTGCTCCAAAGCAGATCTCTCGGAGTGCAAAATGTCGAAAATGGAAGACGTCATGTAATACCTCACGCATACAGAACGACTGGTTGTGATGTGTTGAAGCCGATTAGAATCGGGGGGATTGATTCTTTTTCAATTTGCTGGACCCAGAAAATTACCCAAAGCCTTCGGCTCCATGCGAGGTGGAGCACCTGGAAGGTTGACCCCAAAAAAAACAAGACTCTGTGTCTGGATTTAGCGCTTGTGGATTAGTTTCTGGTTCTTTGATTGGTTTTTGAAGGGATGTGGGAAGACTTTGGAGTCGTGCTTGAATGTCATCAGCTGTATTTGGCTTGAACTGCTCAAGCAGTTCAGCACGCAAGGCTGTGCCTTTTGCCTGGGGGAAGCAATGGATACCTCAAAACAAATTTGTGAGACAAACCAGTCAAGCCACCAAGCCCCAAGCCACCAAGCAGCCAAGCAGCCAAGCAGCCAAGCCATCAAGTAGCAAGCAAGCAAGCAAGCAAGCAAGCAAGCAAGCAAGCAAGCAAGCAAGCAAGCAAGCAAGCAAGCAAGCAAGCAAGCAAGCAAGCAAGCAAGCAAGCAAGCAAGCAAGCAAGCAAGCAAGCAAGCAAGCAAGCAAGCAAAGACCCTACTCCTTAGAGTCCAGCCTCTTTATTCACATCGTGTACACGTCTTGTGCCACCGGAATCTGGAGGAAAACAAGGAGGAGGAGGAGGAGGAGCAAAGTCGTATTTTTTCAGGGCTTTCCTTTGGCCATGAAGACAGCACGATGCGCATGTCTGCCATCCCAAAATGGGAGGAAAAATCCGGCAAACATGGGATGGTCACCAGGGAAACCACAAGAAAAGGATTCGACTTTCACCACATGGGATACCTCCCCAAAGCGTCTTGAAAGGCAATATGTCAGCTTGAGGAAACGGTGCGCGACCTCGCTAAAGCTGATTGGCTTAAGTGGTGCGGACACTGAAAGGCTCAAACCAGCCCCAAGCTCGGTTCACGTTGGAAGGGGAGCAAAAGATTAAACTTTAGCATTTAAGTGGGGATGTCAACCACTAAACCACAATAAGCAAAAATGTAAAATGTTTCGGTACCTCTTTGCTTGCTGGGGGGGGAAGGAAATAAAAAGGAACACCACTTTTGCTTTGGGGCTCAAAGAGCCTTGAGTTCTGGACAGGGGATGGCGCCTTGCCCCGCCCTCGGCTCTCCAGAGTCGTCGAGCTTCAGGGGCGACATAAAAACCAGCAGGGCAGAAAGTTCCTCGGTGAGGTCCCCGCGGATGACCAGCAACACGTGCACCGCCTTTCCTGTGGCCAAATCTCTGGCTCAGTGGGGGGAGGGAGAGAGAGAGAGAGAGAGAGAGAGCAGAGAGAGACTACACATATAATTACATGTATAACCTGGGGATTCCCTGAAGGAAGGCTACGAGGAAGGTTCAGTTCGGGGCTGTTATATGGGTGTTTTTGCATGGTGTCCCGATGGTTGTCTGAAATCCCCGGGTTGCTCCTTTGGGTTGCTGTTCCTTGCTTGCTGCTGCTCAAAACTGGGCTGCCAGATCCCTGCTAACTTTTACTGGTTTAGTGAAAACTACCACTGTAAAGCCTAAACCCCAAAAACCCAAGGGGATGGCTGGAGCCAAGGAAAAGTGGCTGAGTGATGCTGAAAGTTGCTTTTGGTGAGCCATCAAGGCACTCTACTTCAGAACTGCGGGTTGGAGTCAGGGATCCAGGAATCCAGACACTGGGCTTAAAGGCCGTTTGGCCAGAGAACAAAGACGTTAAATATGTTCATCAAGAGAAAGGTACGCAACCGGCCCACTCCGTTCCCAGCGCAGCCGCACTTTTACCGCCCTTGCGTCATCTCTGCTGCCGGCATCAGGGGGTCCTGTGACAGGAAACCTCTGGGGATCTCAATAAATTACTTCCATTTGCTCAAGTCCCCTAATAAAATCAAAATAGTATGTCCAATAGAGATAAATTCCCTGTAAAATCAACAGGGGAAATGGAAGATTAAGAACCGTTCGGTGGACATCATTCACGCAGGGAGTTTGTCCAAACATTCAGGAGGGTATTCCTCACAAGTCATAGCAGAGCCACGATCCACTTCGTGATGCCTTTCGGAACAAATACAGGTTGGCTCCGAACATTGAACTTGAATGGCAGCCCATCCAAAACCTGCAAACCCATACCCTTCACCTCTAGTCCGTCTCCAACCAGTGGTTGATGCCCCGCCTTTGTGGGCACTTGTGGCTTTTGGCCCGAGACGAGGATTGAACGAACGCTATCTTACCCAAACCCTGCCACTTCTCCTGCGCGGACCTGCGGTTCCTTCTCGCTGCCAGCTGCGCAACATGGGCCACAACGAACAGAACGGCCAGCAGAATCAGCGCCAGCGACAGACACACGAAGCGCCGGGCGATGGGGTGGATCTGCTGCAGACCCGCTTGCACTATAGCCCTTGGCCAAAAAAAAAGTTCGCAGCAACCCGGCTGTTGCAACAGTCCGACTGCGTGGGGGGCCAAAAAAACCATGTGCCCATGTGCTTTTTTGTTGTTTAAGTATTTTACACCAAGAACCCACCCGGTGGAGCCAACATAAACTTATGTCTTTAAAAAAAAAAAAAAAACCGTTGGATCAACAAATACGGAATGTCGCATATGGGCCAGGAGTCTCCACAGCGCCTGCCAGGACACCGGTGGTGCAGAAGAGCAGCGCGAGACGGGGTCCTCGGACCGCGCATCCATTCTCCGCGGCTTTGCAGACATCCGTGCCCACCTGCGTTTTGTTTCACCCCCCCCGCTTTTTTGTTGTTTTTTTTCCCATATTTTTGTTGATAAGCAAAAGTACGTCCGAAGTAGTCAGAACCTAAACTGGGTGAGTCCTCCGGCCACAAACACATGGACGCCGATGATTCCTTTTTTTTGGACCCCGGCTGCCCAGTGCATTTTGACGAGAGCTTCGAGTGCCTGAAAGGTCGAGACAGAAGTGCTGACCTCGAAGATGCACTGGAGCCCCAGTAGGAAACTGTAGAAAGAGACCTGGGTATGGGTCAAAATTAAACCACAAGGAATTGGACCGCTGGTTTTAGTCCTTGGTCGTTACCAGGGCAAGCCATGTTGGGGTTACCCTATTTTTGACCCACAGCCACCTGGCTGTGGCTGGATGCCAGGGCAAAGAGCACCGCTCCCATGAGCAGCAAGGAGCAGCTCGCCAGCGGCTCCGTGTAGCCTCGCAGCACAACGGAACGACGAGTGGCAGCCACCAGGGCGGCGGCGCCCAGGTAGGACACGCCCAGGACCTTGGTTGGACCCTGCCAAAAGTGTCTCACTTTTTGGGGGTTTGGTGGAAAACACGACTTGATTTCAAAAGTTAAAGTCAGATCCGTTGCCCAACAGTCAAGCGACGTAGCCGTTGTGGTTATCCTGGACGCTGGCCTTCAGCAGGTTCTGCCAGTAGGTGAGGGCCAAGCCATGCGTTGGGTTGGCGGCCAAAGCCCAAAGGCTCCACCAGGCCACGCAAGGCAGCTGCAGACTGCGCAGCACGTCCGTCAGAGAGGTGCAGAGGCTCACTTCCTCGACCCGGTCTGGAGAAAAGGTGAGCAAAGGCAGGGAGCACAGGAAGCCCAGGCCCGTGGCTATGGCAGAGATCCAGTAGAGAAGCCAGAGGGAGCCGCCGCCGTCTTTGAGCAGGTTCCCCAAAATCGCGGAGCCCGAGTTGGACAAAAGCAGCACCGCCTTGATGCCGTGGATGTGCTGCTGGGCGTCGCCCTTCGCCAGTTGGAAGATCACAGGGTTCACCGCGTAGCGCGAGGCAAAGGACGCCGCCACAGTGACCTGCGCGACCTCCAAACAGCGCGAAGTCTCCGTTCACGTTCGGGACCCGGTCATTCCATTTCCCATGCCCCAAACCCGCTTGCCAATAGTGGAACCATAACTTTCCTGGAGAACTCTTCCCAAACCCTCTTCCCATCATGGTTCGCTTCAGGACTACATCTTTGCCCCCTTGTCGCAAGCGCCTGCTGAGGCGCCAAGCCCTGGCCGCAGCAGGTGAGCAGCACCGTGGCGAAGCCGCTCAGAGCGCCCAGCGCCAACATGCCCTGCCCCCCCACTTTGGGCAGCTCCGACAGCAGCCCGGTGAGCAGCAGCAGGGGGAAGCGGCTGTAGACCCACAAAGGGAACATGTCTTGGTAGACCTCCGGCCAGCGGACGGGAGTGTATTGCTTTTTCATGTTACTTGTTGGGGCACCTGAGAAATTCGACTGTCGCAACCCGAATCCGGCCCTGGTGAACTTTTGATGAGTTGAACCCCCCCAACACCCCATGTTTTGCTTAATTAAACAAAAGAAACCAAACATAAAAATCAAAGAACATATAATAATAAAACCGCCTCATGTGTTTTCCTTTAAAAAAAAAGCCTCGTGGTTGGTGAAGCCCTTCTCGTCCACTAAGAAGTCCACCAGAAAGGGCTCGGATGGCTTAAATTGGGAAAAGAACACGACGCCATAGAGCCACAGCAGGCCGTTCCGCGCGCCCGGAACTCGGGACGCACCATGGGCCATCATAAGGTCCAGGCTGTGGGTGGCAAGAAACCCACAGGCTATCAAATGCACACGCGTAAACATGTTTTGTGTGGGTAGTTGTACGACATTTGACCTGTGCAAAACCTGCGTATAAATACAAGTATCATACATACCTGTAGATGTCTGTGTGCATGTCGAGTCGATGCTGTACTGTTTCCCGACACTGCAATCTGTGAACCTGCAGCTTGCTCAATGACACAACGGCATCTCTTCACTGCGATGCCCCCCTGCCTACTCATTTACAACAACCATCTGACCCACGGACGATGTGACTTCTTCCGCAGAGGGGCATGGGACAGTTGGGTTGCCGGGTTTTTGCCGGGAAACTCATCTCCGTCTCCTCCCAAAAGAGCAGAGGAATGATATGGTCAGTTGCTCACGCAAGTATGGCCTTCTGTTGCTTCTCATATGCCTCTCCTCGCCCTTCGGCCAAAAGCTGCGGCCCAGACATTGCTCCCAGCTGAGACTCGGGTACACTGGGCCAAGTATGCTTCAACAAGCTTGCGTGCAAAAGAACGGGAGGATCCCGAAAGGGGGTCCCCCAAAAGGATATTCCTGCATGGATATATGCTGGGTTTTTGCGGGTTCCATGATAACATGCATACCCGACAACATTCATTGTCACCGAAAACCGATATCGGACTACCCAAACCGCGGCACTGAACAACAAAATGAAAATAACACCCGTTGCTCACATGTCCAGCCAACGATCAAGCAATCCAGTGTACTGTAAGCAACGGGAATCTTGCTTGCCATTCATGCAACATGAAGCGTGGGTTTTGCAACATCCAAACACACATCAAATGGGAATAGAGAGGTAGACAAAAGCCTGCGTTATCTCAGCTGTTTAATTTGGAGCCACGCCCAAATGCACTCCACCAAACCTTCTTGGACTTCCCAACTCTCTGCGACTTCCGAATCCAACTCGGCATCTCCACGGCTCCACGCGCCTACCGTGAGCACCAGGCCCATCCAGAACCAAAGCAGCAAAGGGTCGAAGTAGGAGGGCGCGTGCCTGAAACCAAAACCACGGAAAGTCAAGGATCGATTTGAAGCCTCCCATCACCCCTCATTTTGTGGGGTCCCAAATCCCGGAAAACGAGACAATTTATTGGATGCGTGCTTCCATTGACCCAAGGGGCTGGAACTTCAGCACGATGCCATGCCGCAAAGATGCCTTGGCTGGACAGCGGGCGAACACAAACAATGGCGAAAGCCGTGTAGAACTTCGTAATTACGTCAACAGTAGTGAATTGTCATGTTAGCTCTGTCAGCAAACCGTTTTGTCCGTTTTGGATCATTGGCGGCTATGGGCTGGCCAGCGAACAGTTCAAACATGGCTCAGGAAAGTAGCGCCACTTGCCGGTTCAACAGGGGCTCCAGCGGATAGTGACTGAATCAGCGATGCGTTGAACACTACATGCTAGCTTGAACACTACATTGAGCACTGCCTGCAACAATGGCAAAATTGTGAAGGAACTTGAAACTTGTTTGACTTGTTTGTTGCGAAGCAAGCGCAAAGCTTAAATGCTGTTTTTTTTGGTCTTGGAACAAGTGTTCCATGTATAATATTCAATGTGGTTGGTGTTCAAAGGTATGGTCAATAAATGCACATTTTAGCGTTCGATGTGGCGCTTACTGTCGCGCTCAGCGCAAACGCCTTGCGCTAAAGGGTTGCTCAAAAGTTTAGTCGACTGACGGACAAAATCCTGCAGCGCCTCCCCCAATCACTTGGACCTTTTCAATGTTGTTGGCGTTCACGAAAGGTGGTGCAGGATTTCGGTCATTCCAAAATGTTTACAACCAAGGACCCTTAAACTTCCAGTGTTAAATGGGGAGCGCGAGGGTTTGTGTAAGCAATGGCGAAAGCAGTGCAGGACTTCGTCCGTCAACAGGACCACCTACTGTGGCTGCACAGGGTTTTGGTCGCTGCTCCAATGCTGCTGTGCACGCAAAGACTTCTCACATGAAAAAGACAAATTGCGATACAAACATGACTTGAGGGGACCTTTGTGGACAAGCCCGCGCACATTCCTTGTGGGTGGCGTTCTGCAGAGGGCATGTCTGCGTCGCACAGGTGCATGATGTACTGCATGTAAGCATTTCCGTGCCGTCAACGGTTGGGACTTGGCCTATCCAGCAGGTCTAGCAGAGTCTAGCAACGCAATACCCTTGTGGATCAGCTTAATAGAAACGGCAAAGAGCCCAAAGATTCACCCCAAAACTTGCAACGCAAGGCGCGTGATAGAGCTGGCATCGTGCTGTGGCCAAGCAAATCCGCAGCACTGCCTGGGCACGTGGAATCTCAAGGGGGGAAGAGTTCCTGGCCATAGAACCTGCGAGTCTGCGCACATTCACTCTCTCTCTCTCTCTCTCTCTCTCTCTTTCTCTCTCCGAACGCACCAATCCCCGCAAGTTCTCAAGTCATTCAACTTACGCCATGGGCAGTGGATTTGTGCTCCCAGGCTCCGTCTCAAAGCGCCACTGTGCCACGCCAGGGGAGCGCACAACTTCCGCGCTGTGCACCATGGTCGACGCTCCGTATGTGGGCCACGGTCATGGCGTGCTGTCTGTTGTGAAATATTGATAGCCATCTTAGAACCAACGGTCAATGAGTTTTGGGCGTGTCCAACCACGTGTTGATTGGCGGCTCCGTGGGTTGTGACAAGATCGCAAGGTGCCCTCAGCACAAGTGTCCTTTGACCATTGCACATGTCAACATGGTTTTGCCTTGGCAAATGCGCCCCTATCAAAGCCTTTTGCCGAGCGACCACACTCCCGAAGAGCAGCGGGAAAAGCAGAACCACGATGTAGCCTCTGCATTTTTGCCGGGGATCTCATCCATCAGAGGGTCCAATTACCCTTGAACAAAGCTTCTCAGAAGGCACTTGGACTTTGTACGGAAAAAAGAGTTAACCAGCGGCAAGAACCGCAAGACCTGGGTTGAACCCCGACGTGGGGCCCAAGCCGAGCTGTATGGGATCTGGGTACTTCTGGAAGAAGCGCTCCGCCTCAGCCACCTCGGATGGCCGAATACAAGAAGAACCACCACCCTGCCATGTCATCATTTTGACTCTGTTGCTGCGAGTGATTCATCAAAGTCAGAAAATGGTTTTGGTTCTCTCCCTTTAATCCATCACTGATTCCCTCTTTAACCCACTGAACGGCGTTGTTTTTAACATTCGATTCCCGACGCCATGGCGCAAAGAGGGCACAGCCCAACACGAAGAAAAGCACATCGATGGCCCCCTGCAGCAGGATGTCGCTGGAGGAGGGCAGTTTCAGAAAGGGGCTGGCCTCTCCGGTAGCGTGGAGCTCGCCCACGTTGGACGAGCATCGGGGGGGGGATGCGGAACCCTTGTCGCGGTCACTTTGGCAAGAGAAAAGCCACCCATTTTGGAACGGACTGGAGGAACCTTAGGACTGTCACACGGTCGCAATCCTTCCATTCACAGAAGGCCGATTCAACCATGGTCCCTTGTGAATGAGTGCGGGCAACTCGCTAGTCGGCCCCACCACATTCGCCCACCTAGATTCAGATTCAACCAAATGTGGTTGACACCAACCCTTTACGGCCTTACCTTCTGCCCGGGAAATCTCCAAACTCCCGCCCGTTTTCCCGTTTTTGGAGGTTTTCTAGAAAGATCCGGATCCCTTGGAAATGGACATGGAAGCTACCCCTAGAAACTTGCGCCGCGCATTCCACGGGCTTCCGGAAGCCCAGGCATTCCCGCGCCTTCGTGGCCTCCAGAAGGCCCCAGTGATGGCCCTGGTCATGCAGCAGCAGGCCGAACCAAATCACCTCACGTCACGCGCCGGGACCGGGACCCGACGGGTCCCATGACTCTCACTGCGGCCGAAAAGTCGGGCAGGCAAAATCCAAGTTGGAATTGGAAGGGGCGATTGCTCTCGATCACGGTGTAGGGCCAAGAACCAATGTGTGTTATCCCGTGTTATCCGACTCTGTTTCTCGACCAATCGGGGCAGGTACAGAAACAACTTCAGCATTGTGCGTCTGCATTGCGAAGCGTGCTGAGGTTCCGTGCAATCACCAGCAAGCAGGATAAGGCCCCAAGCAGCAGCATCTCGAACACAAACCTGAGGTAGTATCTGTGCTAGTGGCAACTGCAATGTTTGCAGTGTCTGGACATCTTGGCAGTATGGCAACTGGTGACTGGGCGCATGATCTGTGAACCTCTGCACCTTGACCGACCGGGTCCCCAAAGGTATTGCCCATGTCACGCAAAAGAACAACGACTGCAAGGGCGCCAGTACTAGGTTCTTCTGTAACGTGGGGTCGCTAGGCTGGCCGACGCTAGAAAGGTTGCTGGGAAATGAAGGCAGTACTCAGCCCAGACTTCGTGATCCCTTGGGAGACCGTCTGACCAAGCAGCAAGACTGTCGGGTCCCTTGGCTGCCAAAGCATTCACAAAATGCTCACATGAATCGAGTCTGAGCACAAAAGCAAGCTTGGAAAATACCATGAGCTTGCCAAATGCAGTCTGAGTATCAAATTCTGTACAGCGTGGACTGTCTTTTTGCTGATGAACAAGCCCAGCACATCACTAATTCGCAAGCCGTGCTCTCCTTAGTACAGCGCTGGGATACAAAGAGGCAAACAAATGCCAGCACTCTGGGCTTGCCTTTAGCTATGGGGCTTTCGGCACAGCCTCCGAAAAATGTCCATGTTGGATTCGTCCTTCTTGTTTTTGTGATGGCTTCAAACTGAAGCCGAAGGGAAACTGGGTACATGTATGATCTTCCCCTATTTGGGGGCAGAATCTGACCTCTGCGGTGCTTTTTTGCTTGAGCCCAGGCGCTGATATTGATGGATGCCAAGCATTGGACGCCCGAGCTTGGGCAAACATACAACTGGGAGAAGCCTGAGGCATCGCCAACTGGCACGGTTTCCAACCCATGCGTTGCATAGCCACAGCTCTCCCCAGAAAAGCGACGCTGCCTGGGCTGCCTGTTGAGGCGGCCAGGAACTGACCTCAAACTGACCTGAACATGAAAAGAGCCAACTCTCAAACAAGGAATCACGGAATGCGTATGCTGGCAAAGGGAGTGTGGGGAAAGCTGAAGGGCCCCTCACAGTTAGCTGGGGATCGAGGACTTTGCAAGCACAGCGCCGGAATTAAGCAAAAGCATCATGGTAAGCTCGTAGCTCCCTCTTAAGCAAATTTGGATACCTCCAGCTCCGTAACACTAGACATGTGCTTCGATTCAGAAGACCACAGAAGACCTCCAAAGGTTACCCTTTTGAGCGAAATAAACGGGTGTCTCTTTTGCAGGGGGCCCTCAAAATGGTGTGGGTTTTCCCTGTGGTGTCCCTGGAAAACCACCAAAGAACAAAGCCACACCCAAACATCTCAGGCCAAGAACAGGCGCCCGCCTTGGACCTGCACGTGGATGGACACTGTGGAGCTGTTTCGTGGATCTTCGCTGTGGACCCACGGCACCACCGTGGCGTTCCCCACCTGAAGCGACATCGCTGTCGCGCCCATTTTTTTGGCAGGGATCGGTACTGGTATGGAATCCCAGCCAGGGGCGATGGCTTTTAGGAGGGAAACCAAGAGCAAGCCGTGGCCATTTTGGAGGTTGCGGAACCCAAAATTTTGAGACAAACTCACAAGACATGCGAGGGTATGGACTCCGTGGTGGGGAATACAACCATCTAAACCAGTGCCATCTACAGCCCAAGCGATCGAAAGGACACCTCTGGACGCGATCCCAATCGATCCGGTTCGATCCGCCTGGGGCCCTGTGCAGTCCTGGGCTTCCTTCAGAACCCAGTCCTGCCAAAGCAGCACATCCGGCAGCTCCTCTCCAGGCGGTTGGGTACTTTTCCGCTGGAAAGAACCAATCAAGTTCCCTTTCGGGGAAACACGCCCAAAGGCTCACCAGACTCAGAGCCCAGCAAAAAGCAGGGCTCAGCGAAAATGGTTCGAAAACCATTTTTTAGGGACAGATCCAAGGCGAAGTCTGGCAATCAGGCTGACCAACCAGGTTTAAAAAATGTTCATCGACTACGCGGTAAGCGGAAAGCAAGGATTACTCGATCAGCGTGCACTCCCGTCGCAGGTCCTTGGCACCCAACCGGAATCGGGTTCGTGAAACCTGCCGAAGCGTGGACTCTCGCGAAGGGCTTCAATGTAACCTTTGACCTACCCCATACTTTGGACGAAATCCGTTCGCACCACTGTGAAACCATGAAATTCCACTGTTTCTTGGTAATTAATTACTGGGGAATCATCAGTCCAGGGTTTCTGTGGTGCAGGATTTCGCACATCAACAGTAGGACAAGGACAAGTTCCTTCAAATGCGAAAGCTTCAGGCCCAGTTTGAAGCCAAGAATGGACGCTCTCATGGGGAACCTCCCCATAGCTAATCACATCTAGGGCATATGTCCCTTTTCAAGATCACCCCGCCAGAAGGAAAACTCAAATGACCAAACAAAGGAAATCTGTAACTCACCTCCTGAGTGAACTGGCCCAGCTTCTTATTTATCACTCAAATGGTCCAAACAATCAGTGAGACTAAGGACACACGCATTTCCTGACACCTCATCGATCATCCGCCTCATGGCGTGTGGCTTCAGGGCAATGTCTCTCGAGCTCACCTGGCGAGGCAAAACCCAACCCTTCCCTAAGAACGAGCAACTTGGATCTGTAGATGGTTGTATCCACAGAATTTTGGTTGCTGCTGACCCCCTGCGAAAAGTGTATCCTGTTGGGGGTTTAGTGGAAAACACCACTATTTCCCAAAAAGGTTAAAGTCTAAAGATCCAACCCAATAGCAGTCAAGGAATGTACCACTTCGGACGGATGAAACCATATTGCTTGGACACGCCACTACCAACTGGTGCTGGATTTAGTTCGGTAGCTACGTGCTTGAATCTCGCTTCTGCCTCTCCAGAGTCCTGACCGGATGCCTACAGGCCAGCGAACCAAGGTTTCTATCGTAGAGCCTTGTCCCAAGCCCCGGGTCTGGATACATCGCAGTCCGTGATCCGCCGAGTTCAGTGAACCTTGGGCCTGGAAAGAAAAATCGGAAGCCATGGCCATGTGCCATCGGAACTCCTTCGGCCTATGGCCATGGCATCAAGGATGGATGACCATCCCTGTTAACCTCAAGTAAGGGAACCTGTGCTTTGACCATGGCAGATATCTAGCAGGAAGTAAAGTGTCCCTGGCCTATGACATAGCCGAGAATGGCTCGTGCCGAAACGGTCAAATGTCGTGAAAGCATCGCCGAGCCTTGTCTCGTGCGGATGGCCTCTATGCAGTTGCCTGGCAATGGCAAGGGGTTGACATCTTTGGGTCCCCATGGACAATTCCACAAGAGACCCGGCAGCCAACGTAAAGCAGAAGCAACCCCCGACATTCTGATACTGTAGCTTTCCGTTTCGCGTGGCCCGCTTTGCCATTCTTTCGTTCGCGAGCCACAGACTCAAGAGCGACAAAGCAACATCCAGTCGCTCGAAAGGCTCTGTCACATGTGCCAATCTGCAGCCAGGACACATAGCGCAAGCGCCAGCAGAAAACGAAGTGCGAGCATTTTGCAATCGAAGGGAGGGTCACATCGTAGCCAAGCTCAGATATGGCTGGTGCAGCAAAAGGTGTACCGCAGACAAATGAAGCAACGCTTTGTTGCAGCATACAGGATAAGCAAAGACTCATGCAAGCTGTCTTCGTCTGGGCTGGAATTGTCATATCTGTGGCTCCTCATAACATTCCAGGCTTGGCAGTTGTAAAATGGCTCATGTGACCAATCTGAGCCAGGCTATGGAGAGCACGCGACATTCGAACATGCAAGGAATCGGAAGCAATCCGGCTGTGAGTCAAAGTTAAAGCACCCAGGGGACTGCAGGTTTTCGTCCTTGGCTCAGTTTACCAGGGTTGCATTTTGAGTACCCATGTTTGACCCACAGCCATTTGTACGAATTGGAGTTAAACTGATGGACCTTTTCAGCACGTTCGAGGAGGTTCGCCAAAGATGGGGTGACCCGTCGAATGGGTTCAAATGGGTTCCTTCCGGATGCTACACGTGCATGTTTCTCCTTTGCCCAGCCGGAACCCGATCATGACCTGACTCGGGTCCCCAGAAGAGATTCATTTTGAGTAGCAGCCGGTGTGTAGTCTCACCCAAAGCCACCCAATGGGTGCATCTTGAGTGTCCAGTGGCTTCCCAGGATAGACCACTGGTGACCTCCGGTCCCTGGGGCTGCTGGCGTAACTTTCCCACCATGACCACATAGATTCCCTTGAGGTGATGCCTGCCGGGTCCCGGTGGCCGGGTCGGAGTCCTCGTTCCCCAACAAAAAGAAAAACACCATCGCCCGGAAAAGTCGCTGGAGGGAAAGCTGGCCGGATTCTAAACAAAAAGAGGCCAAACAGGAACATCTATACGGACCAGGCTTCGCAACCTCCCGAGAGGTCGCAGCTTAAAGTCTCAATTTTCCATGTCCATCCGAAACCTCAGCGGCCAACTTCGACTCAGCCTGGTGATGTCTATACCGTACCGGAAGACTTGCAGCCTGAGCTCCGACTCAAAGGGCTCGGCAGGCACAAGGCTCATGACTTTTTCCTCTGGGACCCCGGCATGATGTTGCTGAGGCTACCTAACAGAGATCCACGCGGTTTGCAATTTCACACATGCGTTCGCTCGGCCGCTGTGTTTTCTGTGCTTCGACTCTTTAAACGAGGGACTTGTTGCTGTGGTCAATTTCTTTGCCCAAGGGCACCCTCGAAACAATGCTGATGTGCAGTCGGTCGCGATTCTGCCAGCCACTGCCGACCTTTCTCTCTTTCTGTTGAACTCCTAAAGCTTGAGCCACCGAAACGCGGACCGAACTGCGAGCATCGAAAACCCGTCACTCGCATCGCATGAGGGGAACACCTGGAGGATTCCAGTCCGCAAATTCTTGCGACTAAGAAAAACCCAGCTTCATGTCTAAGGGCTATGTGAACTTTCTCCCACGTCCGCAAGAGATTCAGGACTCGGACCTGTGGACAATGTAGCATTGAACACTCCCAATGAATTCCATGGCATCCACACCTGGCCCCCCCCCTGCACAAATTTTCTCGCGCGATGCGGCAGGGTCTAGGGCTTTGCTGGCACATCTCGTCATGGGCACGCCACCAATCCTGGCAAGTGGCATGTGACACATGAAATAGACAGAACAGCTACCCGATTTGGCTTCAAGGCCTTTTCAAGAGGGCCACCATCTTCCAAAACCCTCCTTTTTCTTTTAGCCAAGAAGCCACTCCTCAGCTGGGACACATTCGACCCGTGGATGAATTCACAGTCTCAACCCAAAAAGCAAAACCCGAAAGACGGCAACGGACTCCTCATACGAGAACTAAAAGAGAGAGAAGTAGGAACGCCTCCGGTCTGAACTCACCGCATTTAGCCCCAGTGATGCGGACGAAGGCCTGAAGCTCTTTGTAAGGGCATCCCTCTGCAAGGGGGCTTTAAACAACGGGAGCTTCTGCTACCATTCAGCAAGCAAGCGAACAAGTGCGTTAATATTCGTGAGCCCTGTGCAGAAAAGCTTGGGGGTGCAAACCTTTTCTGCAAGACTCGCCAAGACCAACTGCAGCTTCTGCCGGCCCCTATTGCTGGTTTCGTGCCCCCTTTGTAGAACTACTCCTTGCACAAACCTGCAACAATGATTAAACAGACTTGCCATCCCACAACTCAGGCTCTCAATGTCCTCGAAAGAAAACATATCAGGGGCTCCGACTTCATTGAAGTATCGAGTTCCGCCTGCAAAAACATGCGTTTCACCAGGTCGAAAGCAAGATAGGGTCACTTTAAACTGTCATGTAGAGCCCAAGCATTGTATAAAGAAAGAATGCCATGCTCTGCATGACCATATGTCGGTATTAGCTGTTTTATTCGGACACTAAACGACACACGGCCTGCTTCGAAAGCTAGAAGGTACTATTCGGAAACTACGATGATTTGATTCGGAAACGACTCCAGGGCTTTTGGGATGGTTTGAAGCGAAAACCAAAACGAGACCATCGGGGGTCCCCAACTTTGAGAAAGCTGTCAACAAGACGTTGCCTTGCAAATGGATCCTGGGCCCTTTGGTGCAAACCCTTCGATGTCAGCTCAGTCCGTTTGTGGGGAAGCCTCAAGGACGCGAAAGATAAGAGTTAAGGCCTGGTGTAGATCGAGGTGCGGGCTCAAAGTGCTGGCCCTGCGCGTAAAAAGTTGTCTTCGATGCAACAGTCTCGCGCGAAATTGGGTTCGCGCTGGTGCGTGCGCTCTCGTTGTGGCGCCGTGCGGTGCGCACTTTGTGAAGCAAAATGCATTTTTTGCTGGCAGGGACGTGGGTGCGCGCTGGTGCGCGTGCTCTCGTTGTGGCGCCGTGCGCATTTTTCGTTTTTCGCTAGCAGGGACGTGGGAACGCGCTGGTGCGCGGGAGGTTCGCGCTATCTCTTTTCAGGAAGCCTCGTGCCAAACGCGTTTTTTTGAGACCAAAGTGCGATTTTTGATGGCAGGGTCGCCACGCGTTGATATCTTCTTGTCGGGCCAGGCAACGACGCTTGGACAATCGGAGCTCTAAAACCATGGCAGTTGTCGCAACAAGTTGTCTTGCGTGCGACAGCTTCGCATGAAACGGATCTTTCTTCAAAACTGCTCTCTCGCTGTGGCGCCGCGCCAATCCTTGGATTTGTGTGTTGCCGCAGAATTCTATGGCCAGCGCAGCATTCTGTGAGACTGCCGCGCGTTTTTCGTGGTGGGCGCAATGTGTTTTGCGCTGGTGCAAAAGGATGCGTGGCAGGCGCAGCATTTTCGCAAACAGGGTCTGTGAATTTCGTGGCAGGCGCAGCGTTTCACTCATTTGCAAGCTTTGCAAGACGAAAGTGAACCCTCTGCGGAGATCGTGCGTGTCGAAGCGCTCTCGCTGCGGCGCCGTGCGAATTTGTTTTCAGCTCGGCGAACCCTCTGCGGAGATCGTGCGTGTCGAAGCGCTCTCGCTGTGGCGCCGCGCGAATGTCTTGAGCTCGGCGAACCCTCTGCGGAGATCGTGCGTGTCGAAGCGCTCTCGCTGTGGCGCCGCGCGAATGTGTCTTGAGCTCGGCGAACAATCAGCGGAGATTGTGCGTGTCGAAGCGCTCTCGCTGTGGCGCCGCGCGAATTTGGCTTGAGCTCGGCGAACCCTCTGCGGAGATCGTGCGTGTCGAAGCGCTCTCGCTGTGGCGCCGTGCAAGTGTGTCTTGACTCTCTGCGGAGATTGTGCGTGTCGAAGCGCTCTCGCTGTGGCGCCGCGCGAATGTGTCTTGAGCTCGGCGAACAATCAGCGGAGATTGTGCGTGTCGAAGCGCTCTCGCTGTGGCGCCGTGCAAATGTCTCTTGAGCTCGGCGACTCTCGCTGTGGCGCATCGCGAATGTGTCTCGAGCTCGGCGAACCCTCTGCGGAGATGTCGAAGCGCTCTCGCTGTGGCGCCGCGCGAATGTCGTGCCTTGCGCTCGGCGAACCCTCTGCGGAGATAAGAATTTAAGGGACCCAGAAAAGGCGGCCACATTGAGGATAAGGTATGAACCGAGATGTTCATACAACGCCCTGATGCATGAAATGCTTGAGCAAACCATAAGCTAAAACGAGCAGTCCTTCAGTCAAGTGCACTGGTGGACAAATGTCCAGGGGTGACGTCCCCATTCTTTCCAGCAATCCTGCTTCCAAGAAAAACACAAGCAAAAACTGGGGAAACAGCAAGGGCGATGGCTGAAAGGAATGGAAAAAACCAGAAGATGGCCATCCACATGAAACCGGCGCAGCAATATTTGGAAACCATACCATGTTCGCACCACTGTGAAACCATGGGAACCGTTGCTTCTCGGTATTTACAGGGGAATCATATCACTCTAGAGTTTCTTTGGTGGTGCGAAATGGAGTTTCTCTATGGCTGAAAGGAATACATAGACCATGGGAGACGGGGATGTCAGACCTACCTTGAGTCCACGTGAAACCGGTAAACCATGGAAACCTTTCCTTTCAAAACCTTAGAAACCGGTCCACATGAACCTTTCCTTTGGAAAGCCATAGGAAAGCCATATGAAACAAAAAGCCAACGGCTGAGATCTCGATCGACGCCTCATCCCCCGCCTCATCCCAGCCGCTGCTCGCCACGGCAGAGCGCTGCCAGGGCTTCCGCAGCAGACCCGGCCAATGGAGGATCTGGGCGAGGGGATCCCATGCTCCTCATCGGGTTTTAGACTTTTAGAAAAATAGATGGCCCTGGTAAATGGAAATAAACCCATCTAAGCCAGCGCCTTCTATTTTAACCCAAACTAAGCTAAAAAGAATTCCGATAGTTTCAGCGTGTCTTTTTTGAGGATACCCCTTTTAGACCCTGTGTGTCAAAATGTAGGCCATAGTCATGGCTCACACAACAGGAATCCTTGCAGTGGTTGCCCAGAGTCTCTACTAAAGTGTCCATGACCATCCCTCCATCCTCGCTGGTGTTGGGCTTATTGCCGCAACACTGTAGATTCAAGCTACATCGCTACGCGGCGAAGCCGGAGCTTAGATGAAGCAGGTGTACAGGAGTGTACAGGGATTCCCGCGAAAGCGGTGGCCGAGCGCAAAAAAGCGGAACAGGGGGGACCCGGAAGGCAACCCCCAAAAACCAACACCCGAACCGAAAAAACCATCAACGCCCGCCGCCCCGGAAAAAGGCACGCACCCAGGCCTCTCGAGGCGGCGATGCCGCAGTCTGACACCATTCGGCGTCGCAAAAATCTGGCCTAAGGATGGGAACCTCAGGTTTGGCTGGTGCAAAGTGTCCTGAAAGGGTGACTTGCCTGGCCGGCAAACCTTTAGCAGTCCAAAGTAGCTGCTTTGCTTGCAGCTCGCAAGCGATTGTCAAGGCTTTGTCAAAGCTGGATTTTTCAAGATGGTAAGGAACAATGGTGGATGGACCGGGCGAGCCTTTTTAAAGAAACATCTCAACCCTGGGACTATTTCGCGGCCAAGAGTTGCACTAAGAGTACGCAAAACTCTGAGGAGCGTGCAGGCCTGTCGGCGAATGCCCTGGTTTGAGCGTGTGCGCCAATGCCAAGTAGTACGATCCCGTATCGGCATCGTGCAACCGGTCTGGAGGTAGAAACGCAAGCAAAGAAGAACAAGGGGCGTGCCACTTCCATGCTGCGCCTGCTGATCATGCCGTTGCAAGTGTGCAATAAAGACGCAAAAGTGCCACAAGAAGTCTGCAGGGAAGATAGTTCGGAAAGCTGGGATGTTCCCACAATTAACAAAAGGTAGCTGCCCAATCGTGGCAGGTGGTCCTTGCTGTGGCATTGCGTCACGCCGGGAAGGTGCAACTTTTTGGGCAAAGATTGTTGCAACCTGGATGTGAAGGGCGGATAGCTGCTGCCAATCCTTCAGTGCTCGTTGGTCTGTTTTTATGCCTTGGACAGCTAAATCACGGGTGTGACTATCCCACAAGTCGTACGCTTCATTCGCTTCGGCATCTGCTAAAGCGTTGCCCCGGATCCGGAAAGCATCGGCTCCAGAAATGGCGGAGTGTGTGGACCGGTGAGCTTTTACCCATTGAATGCGGACCTCATTCGATGTTCGCGTGCCAAGGGCCGTGGCACCAAGTGTGAGGAGGTCTGCATTTGGACGAACCTTGAATTCTTCCTGCCAACCTTGGGCTAACAGGAGGTTGAAGAAGTCCGCTGCGTATTTGGAATCGGTGTAAATGTCGCAGTGATGGACACGCTGCAGCGTGCCTATGATGGCAAGTATCTCGCCTCGATCAACACTTTGCAGGATGCTGGAAACCGCGGACAATGAGAAGGTAAACCGCTCTCCAGGGCGCAGTACTGAGATCTAGCGTACCATGGTCGAGTAACTGAAGGTGCTCATCAAGATCAAGGTCACACGCGTCAAGAGATTCACCAAGAAGACTGACAGGCCCGTCAACTTCACGAACCTGGTCAGAGCAGCCCCAAGTCATGTTTGTCTCTATCATGGCTACGTAGCCATCTCCAGAACGCCTGGATGCGGTTCGTATGTGTGACAAACGCAGGGTGTGTCGTTTCGTCAACTACAACTGCAAGGCAGACGTCGGGCGAGGCCCCCGCATGGCCAAGACCTACAGCAGCTGCTGTGAGGCTTTCAATCCTTTTTAGCCCCAGTCGGGCCTTTCAGGTGGCTTTAGGCAAAGCTGCACACCTGACAAGTCCAACTTTGCGGGCAAACGGAGCGGGGAGTTTTTTGGATCCTCTCAAGAGCAGCAGTGGCCTGCTGAATTCGCTGCTTGACCGTCCGATTGCGGGTGGCATAGGTGAAGCTGAAGTGACCTCCTAGCTCCCGGACGTCAAGAACGTGCGTAGGTTTACCAGGTCTGAGTGACGTGTCGGTGGTCCAGATTACACATTTAGCCGCATTGATGTGCAAGTCCAATGCGGTGAGCAACTGAAGTTGTCAGCAAAGCTATCAATGGTCAGCGAAGGCGATAGAAGGCTGGTCACCTGATGCTAAACCGTCCCTACTGCAAGCATCGCAACTGGGGACAATGGACACTTTTCTGGGAAACCCGTACAAGATTTGACGGCCCGACTAAACGTGCCAGCGACTTTGGCCCGCCTTTCTAATTTCGCAAGGTTCTGGCCCCACGATGTCGAAAGCCATGGTGCAAGGCCAAGCCGGTTGAGCACGGCGAACGCGCAGGGCGTGGGATGTAATTGAAAGCCTTGGTTATGTTGAGGGACATGCCGAAAAGGGGTTCGGTGAGCCCTTGTTGGGCAGCTTCAATATCGAGCCCCAGTTTGTACAGGAAATCTTCATGGTGACGCTTCGAGAGGAATCCCCGCATGCTGGCTGGCATTACCTGGACGAGCCATGACTGTAGCGTAGCGAAGCAGCTCTGGAGCTGCGGATGTCAAGCTCTGTAAATGCAAGAAAGGACAGTGATGGGACGACAGTCTCCAGCACTTTGTGGGTTCAAGCACTTGGCGATCATGGCGACTGACGCATACCGATGCTGGGGTAAACCCTCACCTTCCTGTTCAGCCTGATTGAAGAGTTTGAGCATCGGAGCAACAACTCTCTCTGGCAGCATGCGAAGCCTGACCCCGCCATCCACAGAGACCTGGAGCAGTTTATGTGCCAAGGTGCCGGACTGCTTTTTTCCATTCAATCCATGTAATTGCATGGACCTGGTGCGAACGAAGGGCACAGTGGGGTATGGAAGCACAAGATCAGCGCAGTGTTCCATGCTGCAGGAGGAACTTGGCTATGCCGGTTCCAGATACTCTCCCATGGCTGGATAAGCAGTTCCGCTAGCGCGTTTGGTTCTGCAACCCAGTGGTCGATAGGGCTAGGTGGGATCCGTGGTGGCTTGACGGCTTGGAAGGAGAGCCGCCCTCCTTCATTCCAGTCCTTATTGAACTTTTCGGTGACAGGTTTGCGCTGCAGGTTAATTTCAGCATAAATTTCCTTTTTGCTAAGATCAAGAAATCTCTGCTTAAGGAGAGCCCGCTCAGGTGAGTCGAGGGGTCCGTGGAGCAGAGAGCTGTAATCCAAGCAGGGATCATGTTTCGATATCCATGTCGTGAAGCAAATCCCCTTGCCTGGCCAAGCGCGAACACGTTTGTCCAGGCGTATCCATTGGAGATGCTCCTCCAATGAAAGTACACGCGTTGATCGCGCATGCGCTAGGCGGTCCCAAGCGTGCAGTCGACGATGTTGGGCGACAAGCTTTTTGTGCCATGAAAAGTTTACAACTGCATCAATTTCTCCTAGTCTCTCAGGCGGCAGAGAAATAGGGGTAATTGGCTTAGGGTGCGTGGTGCTGCGCACAGCTTTTTTGGGGCGATCTGGTCGAGCCGCTCCAACCGCATCGCCGAGCCACTTTTCGGCCGCGGCACTCCAATGCTGAAACCGGGAGTCTAGCGAGGCCCCATTGTCTGGGCTGACCTCTGGGGTGAAATTCCAAGGGTAGTCCATATCAACTTGCGTGTCACACTGCACAAGACTGGGGCTACTTGGCCAAACCGTTGCAGGGATTGGTGCAGTCGGCCACACTCCACAGGCGCGTGCCCATGCGGGGCGTCCACAACGGTCCTGAGACAAAGGTGAGCGCTGAGTGATTTGCCCAGATTTGGTCAATCCTCGTCTGGCACTTGTATGTTTTCGGAGCTTCAGAGCCTTTACGGATGGCGAAGTGCTGTGCGCAATCTGTCCATCCAGCTCGTTGGAGTTTGCTGCCAATGGGTTCAGCCGACAAAGCCATGTTGAAATCACCCGCGAGAATCATGGGGCCATTGAAGAGGGACCAGCTTTCCCACAGGCTTTCAAGGAGACGATTGTTAATTTGTCTAGCTTGCGGATTGGTTTCCGTGGCTGCGAACCATAGAAAGTGACGACCCGAATTTGCAGCTGACTGCAGGACCTCTTCGAGGTTACAATGAAGCGAAGTGGGATTGGCAACGCGAATCCACCCAATATTACCGTTCACGCTATGCATGCACTTGTTGCGGGTCCTTTGGAGTACTGCCGCATGTGAAGAATGGCATGAAGTGCAAAGGACACTAATGTCAAGCGGTGCTCGACACTGGCACTGCTGGCCTACGAATGGTTCGGTCATGGTGATGGAAATGCAAAAAGGGGAATGTTGAGCAGGAGCCCGGCAAAAAGTGGCCTTATTAGCCATCTGGATGAAAACCCACAACTTAAGATCAACACAAGAGAAATCACTACCAGGATAAAGCTCCTGCCAGCTTTCCTCTGAAAGATGGCATGCTTTTTTCCGCGGATCAAGCTTGCAATTCAGATCCGGTTGCAAGTGTGGATGTGAACACATAAACCAAAAGACGGCAACTACAATGTGGACACGAGCCCGGACAATGCCAAACTCGTCCAGGTCGTGTTGCCACCGTCAGGTCTCGGATTTGGTAACCCGGACCTTGTGCACGTGCTCGGAGGATCCGGCACTGATTAGCTCACTGAGCTGCTTTGACTGGGCCGCAAATGCGGCGGCAAGTCTCTGCAAGTTGCTGCTGATGTCTGCATTTCCGGCATGAAGTTTGGCAACTTCCTGCTGTGTGACTTGGACCTCATGTCGAACAGCAGCCATCTCGGTCTTCTGTCCCTGGGTGGATGAGCGGAAGCCCTGAGACAGAGTGTCGACTTTGGCCTCAAGACGTTTCTCAACTTCGGCAAGCCGGGTGGCAAATCTCTCCTCAACATCACTGATGCGAGGCACTGCTGCTGCCGGATTAGCGCTCGTGGGATTGGTGACAGCGGATGCAGAGTGAACGAAAACCTGCGCACTTGACTGAGGGTTCCTACGCTTCTCACCTGGCTTGGGCACCTCTTCAATGAGGAGACGTGCTGGATGCGGTCACATGGTGGATCTTCAGAGGACCCCACCTCTACGGCATGCCTTGCAAGAACACGGAGACCAAAGATCTGAGCCGGCCCTGGGTTCTTGACAACAATGCCACTGGATGTGGAGTGCATCTGGGCCTTAGCTTTGATCTGATCTAGTGTATGGTCAGGGAGCCAAACAACGACCCAGTTGGGTTTCTGACCAACTTCATCAGGCAGGTCATCAAGAAAGATGAGCATGCTGCCAGAGTCTCGTCTGACTTGCGCACTGACTGATTCGTTCACCCTAATTTTGAAACTGTACTGATTGCTCGTGCGGCGATGATCCCAGTAGTCAATCAACTTCTTGCTGTCGGTCGCAAGCGTTGGGATTTTGGCTATGGCTGACCTAACCGGATGCGCCGAAAAGTCGCTCCATTCCTGGCTGGTGAAATGCACACGGTAGGCTGTGACCTTGAAGGCGCTACTTGATGGCGGCATGACCTTGCATGCATCTGGCGGAGTGAACCTGATCACCTTAGCGTCTCCAATCTGGACAAGCGTGCCAAGGAGACTGATATTGGCACCATCCTTGGTTTTGGCAGGAAGGCTGCAGGCGGTTGACTCAAAACCAGTGCTGATCTGCGAAGGCGACTCAAGCACAAAAAGGTCAAGGGGGTAGGTAGGCCGATAGTTTCTTGGCACACTGGAGAAAAGGCTGAGCTTGCCTGAGCGACACAATGCACACTCCTCTGGGGTCCGAAATCACATGCTGCAATGACAGGAAACCCAGCGGGGCACCTTGCTCGGTCACAAAAACATCGGCCTGAGGTGTGAGGTTATCAATCTCAAGACCTCGGAGTGCGTTGGTCTCACCCGATTGCGCAGAGGAGCAAGAACCTCCCTTTCCAACTGGTTCTTTGGACCAGGGATCGTTGTGCTGCAAGGGATCGATGTCACTTCCGGGCAAGGCGGGTGTGGCCTTGGACCGTTTGAACATCTTGGCCTCGTCAGTGGTGACTAGCCTGAATCCTGGTCCAGCAGCCTCACAAAGCTGGGGCCACTTCTGCTTGGCTGTGGCTTGCTTGAGGGCAACTTGTTGCTGAGAGGCACTTCTGAGCAAACCTGCTATTCGGTCACCGACTGCTTGGGCTGGGACACCTTTGGCAAGAAGAAGGTCCTGCAGTTCCCTCGAGAACTTTGCGGGAAGCCCAGGCGGGTTGTTGCAGGCGAAGCTGTGGCAGAACTTAGCGGCGGCGGTAATGCTTGATCGTACTTCCTCAAGGCTGAACAGGTGACCTTGCGCTATTTTGAGAACTGTTGGCAAACTTGGCCCACATTGCCCAGGCAGCTCCTGGATGTCACAGGCATGCTGAACGCTTAGCGGCAGACTAAACCGTTCTAGCTGAGAAGTGAATTCATTGGCATGGCCAGGTGGTCCAGCGTGCCAAATCTGACATGCACCTTGTGAGTCGAGCGCAGCCCAACACCAGTGATCACAAAGCAAAAGAGGCGTCCAGAAAATGCGGTTAATCCAAGAACCTTCGAACCCCCGGCGCACACACTTCTAGCTATCGATTCCTGAATGGACCAACAGGGCACGAATCGCGTTTGGTCCGAATCCCTCACAGGTGGATTGGGCCGGCATGGGTGGATCCCAGACTTGCACATCAACATGGCCGAGTCCAATGGCGCACTGATGGAAACTGGCGAGCTCACTCAGGTTTAGCATGTTGCGTGCATTGGCCGTACACAGACCAAACGACTGCAGGGGAAGCAGAACATCAGCTACTGAATCCTTGTGGGGATCAGGGTCCAAAGAATGATCCATGGCTATGTGTGCCTAATCGGCGGCGCCGGCCACTCCACAAGGAGGTTCAGCTAAACTCAGTGGGGACCTCCTGAGCCCGTGGCTGTCCATGACCATCCCTACCAGCCCCAAATTCAAATGAGTCACGATCCCCCAAACGGTCACATATCCCCACCCATTTCTGTTGACGTGCCCTTCACTTAATTACCCGGGTTTGGCCTGGCCCAAAAGGGTGTGTTGAAACCAGGGCACATATGGGTGGCTCGTTCTTTTTGTGGGAAACCAGTAGGAAACCCACAATTTTGGGTCCGATTGAAAAAAAGAAAGACAGACCCACATGATTCTGTCTTAAAATGAGATATGAAACCGGATTTCGGTGTTCCTCTTCGTTTCCCTTCCACCACCCCACCCCCTACTCCCAACCAAAAAAACAAACAAGCAAAGAAACAAAGAAAGAAAGAAAGAAAGAAAGAAAGAAAGAAAGAAAGAAAGAAAAGAAAAGAAAGAAAGAAACAAGGAAATAAAGCAAGAAAGCAAGCAAGAAAGCAAGAAAGCAAGAAAGCAAGAAACAAACAAACTAACAAACAAACAAACAAACAAACAAAGAAACAAACAAAAAAGCAAACAAACAAACAAACAAACAAACAAACAAACGAACAAAAAAACAAACAAACAAACAAACCAACCAAACAAACAAACTAAACAAACAAACTAAAAAACAAACTAAACAAACAAACTAAACAAACAAAAAAGCAAACAAACAAAAAAGCAAACAAAAAAACAAACAAACAAACAAAAAAACAAACAAACAAACAAACAAACAAAAAAAAGCAAACAAACAAACAAACAAACAAACAAAGCAAAGCAAAGCAAACAAACAAACAAACAAACAAACTAAGCAAACAAACTAAAAAAAAAACAAACTAAACAAACAAACTAAAAAGCAAACAAACAAACAAACAAACACTAAACAAACAAACAAACTAAACAAACAAACTAAACAACAAACTAAACAAACAAACTAAAAAGCAAACTAAACAAACAAACAAAAAAGCAATCAAACAAACAAACTAAACAAACGAACAAAAAAAACAAACAAAAAAGAAAACAAACAAAAAAGAAAACAAAAAACATACAAACAAACAAACAAAAAAGCAAACAAACAAACAAACAAACTAAACAAACAAACTATTAAAAAAAAAAAAAAAAAAAAAAAAAAAAAAAAAAAAAACAAGCACCGAGCCTCAAATAAACGACGTGTTGCGCCGCTCGACGCGGCTTGCGAGTGGATCGATGCCGCCTTGGGTTTCCGCATCTGCCGCGCCAGGAAGGCTGTGGCGTGGAGGCCCTGCTCCAGCCCGGCCACCGCCTCGGGGCGACAGGGAATTTGCCGAAGGCGGAGGTGGGGCCTCCTTGTGTGAAGTCGGTGCCCCGACTGAATGGCGGATTTCAAAGGGACACCAAACGTGTTTGTCTCTTTTTTTTGAGATGTTTTTTCTTTGCGAGGGGTTCCCCTAAAAGTGACATGCGCTTTGTTAAATTCCACACGAAACTCAAACGGTGGCCCCCTCCCTGTCATGGTCATGTGGAATTCCTTCACTTTATGGGGAACGCATGCCGGGATTCCTGTGATTTGGATCTTCCGGATTCATCCCAGTCAGCATGGGCTCGGTGCTTGAATGGCGCACCTCGCACCCAGACCTCCGCATGTCACGCTCTCGGGCGCTGACGACTTGAAATACCTGGCTGAGAGGCGCGCAACGAATGTCCCACACATCTGCCAGCTGTTCCGCTGCAAAAATCGAGCTGTGTGCTGAGTGATGAAACGCAAGAGTCTTTTTTGTAAAAAGAACGTCTCACGTCCCACGACTACAAACAGCTCGGCTCGGTGAAGTCCAAAGCATTGCCAGCCGGCCCTGCGGGAAGGGCGCACGTGAGGGAAGTCTGCCAGGAAGTGGTAATCCAAAGGCAGGCGGCAGTGGTCGAAGGCCGTCAGCCGGCTTGGAACCAACAGCTCCTGACAGACACAGACACTTCTGAATCGGTCAATTGCTGACCTGACTAACATCCACTAGACTCTAGACCTGTCACATGGATTTCCGCAGGAGGCACGTTGATGAAACGCCTTGGCTTTCCTGCCAAGCTCTTGGTTCTAGTTGCAACCAGCGGGGGGCCGTTTCACTGAATCACAAAGTCTCAGACAATAGGAGTAAGCTAGTCATCCATTCGCCCGAGATACTATGCTTTTAGCCATGGCTTTTCCTGAAAGGCACAATTTGGGTGTGTGAAAGGACAAACCCATTGGAGCAGCGCGCAACATCCATTCATGTTTGGTTCTACTTCCACTTTTTCTTCTAACAAGATATGATTATATAGGCCTTTGCGCAATCCAACATATCATTGTAGAGGCCATAGTGGAATCCCGATGTTTGTTTTGCGGAATCAATTCCCCGAAATGCATGGTGGGTTTCCGAATTCGTCTCCCAATTCGAACCCGCAAAAGCGAAGGTATACCAACTCACAACACGAACCTCCTGCTCAAATGGCAACCGGGTTCTGGGCGCTCGTGTACATGGCATTGGGGCCGGTTCAAGAGCCTCCCACCTCCGCATGCACCGGCGCCCAGGCACTGCCAGCCTCCAGCTTGCGCTGGAGTTGGGAAATGGTTCGCCCCATCCCAACTCATCCAGCGCAAAGATGTGGATTGAGGATTTGGGATTGAAACAGTTGGGATTGATTTGGGATTTGGATTTGTGTTGACCAACCACCAATCCCAACTGGTCGAGAAAAAAAAACGCCAACCGCGGATTTGATGGAACCACCGATATCCCCACAAGATCTCCGGAGCGCGAATGCGGCCAAAAGACCCCAGTGAACTGGCCAGAGGAACTGTTTGGCCCGTGAAGAAACCGAGCAGAAGTTTGCAGTACGAAACAGGCACAACCATAGGTGTCCTTTTAGGGGAAATAGATGGCCCTGGTAGATGATTAAACCACCAGGTAAACCGGGGCCATCTATTTTTCTAGCAAGACAACGAAAAAGGGCGCAACAAGTGAGAGGTTTGAGGCCATTCGATATTTCTCGTGTGAGGGTGGGTCTCAAAGGCACAAGCAGGTGATCTACCAAACTGTCCAATCCGCATGGTTCTTTTCGGGCTGCGGCAAATGTTTGATGTCTTGTTACTCATTGTTGGATCCTGTTGAATTGCAGTTCACTGAAGGCTCCCCCCAATTTGGGAAGCCAAAGCAAATCACCACCTGGAAGCCAGGGAGCGATGTATCAAAAGGATCTGCGAATGAAACCCATGCCATGCGGCTTTGTAGGTCACCCAAAGCACCACACTGAGCCGCAAGCCACACCCATTTCCGAAGCAGCGCAGCCTGAAGTCAAGGGCGATGCTCAGCCCCGCTTTCCCCACCCTTTCCCATCTCCGCGCGTAACGAGCGGCTGTGAGTGGGAGAAAGGGAAGGAATGGCTTTAACTCTTCGATAATAGAATTTGGAAATTACATTGTGACAAAAGGAAAGATAAAGATGAAGAGCGAAGCGATGCTTGTGCGAGAGACAAAGCATTGTTTCCCTCCATCGCACATCACTGTCTTATTTTTTGAATATTATGCTCATATGAATTCCTAATCTTTATCTTCCCGTTCTTCTAACCCCATTTCCTTTCCAGGCTTTTTCAATCTAATGGTTCCGGTTTATCATTCATTCAAGATCTTATTGTCTCCCTTGCAATAACTCTGTTATTCGTTCCTGAATCCATGCATCTCTTCTCTCAAAGCTCGTATCACCTGGGGGATGTTTCAGGTTTATATGAGACTCAGGAGTCCATAATGCTGCCGGCTGTTCAGGGCTCTTAACGGACCTTCTGTATGGCATGTACACACGGCAATCCACGAACTAGCACTATGCTGGCGCACGCACAGAACTGGTCCCTTGTGATGCAAGGCAGGGAACTCATTGAAAACAGTGGCCAATCAGGGACATGCAATGCCGTCACTGATTTCCGGGATGCTGTCTTCTCTTTGTGGCTGTTATTTATGGTTGTTCGTTTCCCGCAAGTTCCTAGCTCTGTTGGCAGCCATTCAAAGTCCAGTCCAAAGAGTTTTTATTAAAGAAAAAGTCGCATGCTCCCTTGCAGAAAGTCACATCAACCCCAAAAACACGAACCCCAAAAGGACGCCTCATGTTCAGAGTTAACGTCAACCCCGGCAGAAGTTAAACCCCGGAAGGTTGATTTTGAGATGGAGGTGCCCCCATCCTGACATTAATTGAGTCTAGGGGTTGATTCCTTTTCCATTCTTATCAACCATCGTTCTTTTCAACAACCAGCTGTTTATGCTGTTTCCCCTGGGGTTCTGATGGTTTTTCTGAAAAAAAAAAGATCCCTGGAAAGAATGAGGAAGTGTCCTCTAGATTGAGGGGACCACCCCGAGCTCCAAACCTATTCAAGGGAAGCTGATGATAGGAGGGAAGCTTTCAAATGGGTTCCGACCCTCAAGACTTCTGGGTTTTCCACTTGATCCCAGAAAGGGTACTTGGATGTTCGGCCAGGTCAGTAAGAGGTTACCCCACTTGGGTTCTAACCCACTAATAACAGGGTTAACCCCACTGAACAAAAACTTACAAGTGAGCTATAGCCTAGGTTACCAACGTACCAAATTGGCCGAACACCCAAGTACCCCCAAAAAAAGACGCCGACGTTCATTTGCCCCGTGTCACTTCCAGCCTAGGAATCGGCCCTGGTTCCAGGAGGCAAAGCCTCGCCGGTCCGTCGCCTGGAAAACCAAAGGGGGGACCGAGCCTCAAAAACTACCACACCCAATTCTTGGTTGCTGTTGACCCCCCTGCAAAAGTTTAACTTGTTTGGGGTTTAGTGGAAAACGCCTTGATTTCAACCAATAAGTTAAAGTCTAAAGATCCGTTGCCCAACTGCAGTCAAGCAATTGGCGGTTTGGGTGGTGAACGGGGAGGAAACTGAAACCTTTCCTACCCTCATGTGATTTTA
This sequence comes from Effrenium voratum, assembly GCA_963377175.1. Taxonomy (NCBI): domain Eukaryota; class Dinophyceae; order Suessiales; family Symbiodiniaceae; genus Effrenium; species Effrenium voratum. The sequence goes on from CAUJNA010000166.1 coordinate 116,170, forward strand.
CTCAGCCAGCTGGTTGATTTGGGCCCGCTGGTTTTGGATTGCCCCAAAAATTATTCTGGAAAATTGAGAGACGCCTTAACCACCAAACCACTCTCCAAACCACCAAGGTGGTAACTGAAGTTAGCTTCCTCGCCCACAAAAACACGAAAGGAGTCTGACACTGACTGTCGGCATAACTGGAGAACACCCGACTTCTCTGTTTCTATGGTTTTTAACCAAGGTTTATTCTCCATAGGCCAACGCCGCCCAATTCAGACCAATTCTCTTCTTGTCGCGCTGGCTTCCCTGGGATGCGTTGGATCACTCTCAGCGGCACGCCGGGAACGCACCACCGGAGATTTGCAATTGTTTTGCAACTCACGGATTCTGAGCACGTGTGGCGTGTGCTTCGGCGGCTCAGCCACGCATCACCTGCAAGCCGCTGCAAGTCGACCGATAGCTTCGGTTGCGACACGTGGCTTTCTCTGTGATCAATGACACGCCAAAGAAGGAAGGCTCCATTCGAGCAGGCAGCTTACTAGAATTTGCAAACCAGAAATAACTCAGATGCCCCCATGGGAAAAAAGGGCATCCGTTTTCTTTTTGCTTGGTTGACTTTCAAGGGGACCCCTTCCCAAAAAAAGATGAAAACAGGGCCCCGCTGGGCCACTGGGAGAAGGAAGCCGGTGGACCTTGGCTCCTTCTGCGCCCAAGGCTCGCAAAAGCCGTGGGTGAAAATCCAAATCGGTTGGCCCCCCAGTGAACATCCGATTCAATCCAGCCACCAAAATAGGAAGCCTAAGATGGGTGGTGAGTTCACCTACCCCGAAATGGGATCCTACTGGTTTTGACCCACATGTCGCTGTGGGTCAACACTAACCCCAAAATGGGTTGCCCTGACGCATAACCAAGGACTCAAGACCCGGTCCCATACCTGTGTGCCGATCTGTGCCGATCTATGGCTAATTCCAGAGGCCCACTACTGGCAGCTAGCCTCCCTGCCTTGAGCTTTGCTGCAAGGAATGCAAAACGCCAACCTCGGCCCTTCATAACCGTGGTAACGAGATGGAAGGTCAAAACCATTTAATTCTGGGGTTGATTCCAACCATTCTTTTCAGCCATCGTTCTTTTCAAAAATCAGCAATTTCCCCAGGGTTTTTTGTGGCTTTCTAGCAAGAAGGAAAGTTACCCCTAGATTTATCGGATTGTTGGTCACCATAGGAGCCTCCATAAAGGATTCGACAACGCCTCACACTGTCAGACATAGATTGAACGCTCGCGATGAAACAATTCCCCCCCGACCCATCCAGCTCCGCCTGGAAGCTCAACCACAGCAGCGGCAACAGCAAAGACCTGTGCCACTGGTGTCCGCCACTCCTTGCTTTGCCACCAAGTATAGCTGGGTTTGTCTCAAAATCAGGGAACCCCCAAAATTGGTTCCTCTTGGTTCCCCTTTAAACAATCCCTCAACAGGGTGTCAACAAGAGACAGGCCCATGTGTGTGGTCATCACGAGTTTGCTCGCTCAAGTGTGCTCGTGAGTACGAGTTTGCTCGCGCAAGTGTGCTCGTGCGAGTTTGTTCGCGCAAGTCTGCTCGCGCAAGTTTGCGCGCGCAATTTGCTGCGCGTGTTCTCTCGCGAATCTTACTCTGCATGTGTTCTCGTGCAACTTGCTCTGCGTGCTCTGTCCTGCAGCTTGCTCTCGTGCAAGCCTACGCTTGCAAGCGTTCAAGCGTGCTCGCGCAAGTTCGTGCAAGTGAGCTCCGGCAAGTGCGCTCGTGGAAGCGTTCGTGCTCCTCTGCGGTTTGGCTGGAAGAACCTTTCGGAATGCTTTTAAAACAAAAGGGTGGCTCGTCTTTGTTTGAGGCTCAGTACCCCTGCTGTTTGTTGTGTTAAGGGGAAACCAAAGGAAAAACAAAGCCATTTTGGGGGGTACCCTAAGAAAAGACACCCATGCGACAATGATGCGTCCTGGGGAATATTCCCCAAATGATTGGTGGACATCACGAGCCGCTTTCGGCTTGAGTTGCTTCGGACATAATGCTGCAAGGATGGCGTATTCCGCAGGAGTATAAGGTGTCAGCGATAGGTTGGCTGTGAGATGCACTTGGACGTCCAGAAGTCCCGAGATCGACATCAAATTCGCCGAAATATGTTGCAGGAGATCAGGAGCATGGCATCAGCGTGCCTTTTGATTTTCAACTATCTAATAGTTGCGGACTGACCTGCCACGCAAAAATGAAATAATTGACACCATGAAAACGGCGCAATGGAACCACCCCTCTTCTTGCAGGTTGATCATCAATCCATTCATAGGGAGTTTAGAAAACCCATTTGAGAAAACCGACACTCAGGAAGTTATGACATGGACGATCAAGAGCTGCCGGCACGGACAAAGAAAAAGAGCTGGCAGTGTGACTTTGGAGCCGCAGAGTGTCTGAATTTCTCTTCGCATCCCAAATGCGCTGGGCCCACCCGTCTCCAGAGCGGGGCCTTGCCTCCTGAGAGCATCACTCTTGGCGGTGGTGGTGGTGGTGGTCGTCGTCGTCGTTGTGGTTGTAGTTGTGGTAGTCACCTTGGCACGCGGGGACCCTCGGGACCCGCTTCTCCAATCATGCAAACCTTCCGGTGCATGGCTGGAGATAAGAGTCCAATCCTATGTGGAGAACCTTGCGGATCCGGGGAAAAGCCAAGTCCCCACCCCCCCAGGAAGGGTTCATGTGCACTCCGTGGCTTCCACAGTGGGGATGTATCACTGAAGTGGGTAATCAGAATCACCTGCACCAAAGCTGTGCGGTCCATGCCAAAAGCTGCTAAAAAGTACTTTGGACATAAATTGTTGTACCCGTATGTGAAATTTTTGGTTGAATTGTGTTCGGCGGCGTGACAGAACACGCACTGCGTGTTCACTAAAACAACAAACAGGTTTGCTAGCTCAGGCTCACGCTGCAGTCGGGTTTAGGACCCCCTTGCCAGGTGCGCCAAATGAAAGGTCAGGTTGCGTCAATCTGCCGATGTGAAGCGAAGCTGAACGCACATGCAGGTCGCTTCGAAGCCCCACACCCTACAAGAGAGCACCAAAACCCAGAAAACCAGCTGCAAGCGCTTAGTCTTTCAGGTCTTTCAATCCTTGACGTTCGGGTCGACCACACTCGCGGTCGCTTATGATTCTCATTTAAGCTATCACGACCCTGTGCGAGCTTTGGAAGGTGTACCATCAAACACTTCCCTCTCAGCGTCGCATGTTTTGTCCAGAGCTGTGCGTAGCTGACTAATTCACCTGACTAGCCAGCTAGCCAATACGCAGTAACGAGCAACTAGCTCCTCCACGTTCTAAGCAACCATCTAGTGGCCGATTAAGTATCTGACGAACTGGCTCACTAACCAAGCAAACAAAAAAATCACCAACAGGCCAAGCGGCTACTGAGCTAAGCACCTGACCAATAGAACACAAGCTACCAAGCTAGCTCCTTGGCGAACGAACTAGCTAGCTGACTAGCTATCTGACTAGCCAGTTGACTAGACAGCTGACTCGCAAACTAGCTGACTAGCTGCTTGGCAAATGTTTGTTTGCTCCTTTCCGGCATACAACATACGGGCCAACACATACCCCCACACCTTTAAATGATTCACTCAACGTCTGCCCAGCTATACTGCCACAACACAATTAGATCATTCTGGTCAACTATTAAAAAGAACGATTCTTGCCAAGTTCGTGTTAGAATGGCGCCCCTGCATAAATCTGTGCTCGAGGTGACCAGCACAAACAAACTCAAAACACTGCAACTGCACATGTGGAGGGCAGGTTTTGGAGGTACTTCTTGTTCTTTGAAAGCTTTGCTGCAACTGCGGCCCTCCCCCGCGTTTCCAGGCTGTGTGCGCGTGCCCGCGTGGGTGTGCACGCGCCTGTGTGTGTGTGTGTGTCTCTGTGTGTGTGTGTGTGTGTCTGTGTGTGTGTCTGTGTGTGTGTGTCTGTGTGTGTGTGTGTGTGTCTGTGTGTGTGTGTCTGTGTGTGTGTCTGTGTGTGTGTGTGTCTGTGTGTGTGTCTGCGTGTGTGTGTCTGTGTGGGTGTCTGTGTGGGTGTCTGTGTGGGTGTCTGTGTGTGTGTGTGTGTGTCTGTGTGTGTGGGTGTGTCTGTGTGTGTGTGTGTGTCTGTGTGTGTGTGTGTGTCTGTGTGTGTGTGTGTCTGTGTGTGTGTGTGTCTGTGTGTGAGTGTGTCTGTGTGTGTGTGTGTCTGTGTGTGTGTGTCTGTGTGTGTGTCTGTGTGTGTGTGTCTGTGTGTGTGTGTCTGTGTGTGTGTCTGTGTGTGTGTGTGTGTGTGTCTGTGTGTGTGTGTGTCTGTGTGTGTGTGTCTGTGTGTCTGTGTGTGTCTGTGTGTGTGTGTGTGTCTGTGTCTGTGTCTGTGTCTGTGTCTGTGTCTGTGTCTGTGTCTGTGTCTGTGTCTGTGTCTGTGTCTGTGTCTGTGTCTGTGTCTGTGTCTGTGTCTGTGTCTGTGTGTGTCTGTGTCTGTGTCTGCACAGACCCCAACAATAAAAACAGTGTAGACCCCAATAGCAAAAAAACAAATGCGGAGACGCTCTTTGGTTTTGGGGAGCTTTTGATTTGAGGTGGAGAGTCAGCCGGCTCGAAAGTCGCAACTTTGTAGTACGAGTGTAGAAAAGGAAACGTACTCCCGGGTCCCCCTGATAGGGCTGGATTTGAGTATCGGCAGCAAAATATCGGCTTTAGAATTGGTTTAGTATTGGCCTATTCTAAAAGTAGTATTCTCGGATTTGGGATCTTCGAAAACAATTCTTATCCTTAGGGGGACCTTTGTTAATAGGGGGAAGGATGACATGCATAATGTCATGGTACCCCCCCATGGATCTACCTTCCTTTGGAAATCACTGGTATGTGCAGTGTGTTCGGCCTTTTTGGGGCCATGGGAAAAGCAGCAAAAAAAGCGCATGTCCAAAGACAATCTGAAAGCTGTAGGCCTATGTTGGAGCCGTTGGCCCAAAAGTGAAAACGTAAAGAATGACCCAAAAGTAAACAAGTAAAAAAACAAAGTCTGGAGACAATGACCCAAAAGAAAAAAAGTAAGGGGGGGGGAAAAAAAACGTGAAAATTGTGTCTCCACTTTCTATCTAGAATTGAATGTAATCCAATAAGGAAATAATTCTACTGGAATTTCTGGCTTTGAAGACAAGTTAAATGGGATTTCCTTTGCAACAAAGACACAAAATTGGAATTGTGATTCCAAATTATATTTTGAAGAGAACTTCCTTGCTCAGGCTGAGCTGATGCTGGTCAAGTCGCATGGGGCACTCCAAATAAAACAACTGCATTCCATCTCCGAAATCGCCTTCAAACAGCAAAAAGGTAGATCCATCGCAGGGGGGTATTATATATATATATATGCAGACACACACACACACACACACGCATGCATAAGCAACCTTGTTATTGCAGTCTTGTCCCTTCCTCTTGGGCCCCTGCGCAGCACTCGTCGAGCGTGCACTTGGAACCTGTGCACGCCAGAGACCACATCCCTCCCTGAACACCTCCGGAATTCGGCACAGCTTTGGGAGGCTCGGAGCCACCCCGGGGACCACACTGGCCCAAAGGACCAGGAAGAAAAGGCGAACCTTGGCCACGAAAAATGGACCAAACAAGGGACACCAAAAGGTCAAAAGGTCGGCATTGGGCAAGTGAGATAACCGTTGAACAGATTATCCACAAATAATATAGCCAAGCTTCAAGATACAAGAGGGCCGCAGACCCGGAAAAAAAAGTACTCATGCAAATCCACCCCACCCAGCCTTTGCAGTGCTCAGGCAGGCCCTTGGTATTCAGAGCTCACGCCGATTGCACAGGACCATCGCTTACAATCAAGTGCAATGCACTAACTAGCTGCGGATACGAGTAGCTAGTGAAGCCAACAACAGGCCTGGCTGACAAACAGGATACCCCAAGCTCAAGTGTGTAAAGTCTTCGGTCTCCCGTTTGCTCTTCGGTCTCCCCTTTAAAACCAACAGGGGAAACTGAATAATATTCTGAAGCAATTCGCCTGTAAATAGCGGAACCCTCAAAGTGCATTGTTCACTGTCGGTTTCCCTTCAAAAGAAAACCCTCCAAGAAAAGATGCACCCAAATGGCAAGTCCCCCCGTTCGATATGTGTTTCTTTTGCGCGCACCGAGTCCCCGTTCCGCTGCCATGGCACACTGTCCTTGAGGAATTGCCCGTCGTTCCGCGGGCAAACGCTTTCGAGGCAGGTCACCGGGATGATCTGAACCGATACGGCCGGCTCGCTCGGCTCGCTTGCTTCTTTTTGTTTTACGTCCATTGAGTATGTGTCAAGGGGATCCCAATTCCGTGGGTGTTCCTTTTAGTTTCCCTTTGAACTGCTCCACAAGGGGCTCCCCATCCCAAAAAGTATACCCTCTCGGTGGGAAAAACAGAAACCACGGGCCAAAGGACATTTTAGGAGAACCCTCAACATGGTCACTTTCAGGGACCCAATTTTGGCAGGAAGCACTCGCACTTGAGCTGTTGGTTCTATCAAAACGGTGATAACGGTAGGTGCACCGACTGAAATGGCCAAAGGCTTTTTTTGGGCGTTGCTCACTTGGAGATTCAAAGTTGGGGAAAGGACGCATTGACTGGAAGCTTCCAACTCACCAAATACATGAAGGACATAGCTGCCATGTCTGAACCTCCCCATCATCCCCATCTGCCAGCACAAGCTTCATGAAAAGATGTGCTCGCATTTCCGCGTGCCATACAAAGGCAACAATCTCTTTACCGTAACAAGCGAAGCTGGCCATTGCTGCGGGCTGGTCGCAGTCAAGCAAACCAGTGATGAATACCCTTTCCAAGTTGTCTTCCAAGAAACCAAGTAGCTACACATGAACACTCTTAGAGCCGTTGAAAGCCAAAACGACACAAACACACGAACAGACGGACGGACGCACGAGGAAGGAAGGAAGCAAAGAAGGAAGAAAGGAAGGAAGAAACAAACAAACAAACTAACAAACAAACAATCAAACAAACAAACAAAAAAAACAACATAAAACACAACAATTCAAATCAAGAAAGAAAAAAACAAGCAAGCAGGCAAGCCAGCAAGCCAGCAAGCCAGCAAGCCAGCAAGCCAGCAAGCCAGCAAGCCAGCAAGCACAAAGACACGCCAAATCAAAAAAGAAACGAACAAACAAACAAACAAACAAACAAGCAAACAAACAATCAAACAAAAAACAGGCAAACAAAAACAACCCACAACATATAAAATCAAAAACTAACAAAACAAACAAGCAAGCACGCCAGCAAGCAAACAAACAAAACACAAAACACGCAAAAAAAAGAAAGAGAAAAACAAACAACTAATCAAGACAAAAAAGAGTCAAGAAAAAAACAAAGCAAGGAAGGAAGGAAGGAAGGAAGGAAGGAAGGAAGGCAGGAAGGAAAGAAGGAAGGAAGCAAGCAAGCAAACAAGCAAGCAAGCAAGCAAGCAAGCAGGCAAAGAAACACAGCAAACAAGCGAAGCAAACAAACCAAACAAACACAACACAACAAAACACAACAAAACAACTCAAGACAAACAAAGCAAGCAAGCAAGCAAGCAAAGCAAAACAAACAAAACAAAAAGAACAACAACAACAACAACACAAACAAAAAAGCAGCACACAGCGCAACAAATCAAGTCAAGAAAAAAGCAATACAAGCAAGCAAGCGAGCAAGCAAGCAAACAAACACACCAAGCACAAACAAACAAGCAAAACAAAAAAAAATACACCAAATCAATCACAAACCAAAGACAACAACTAAAACGAAACATGAAACAATCTGAGGCCTGACGGTCTGACAACTTGACCCCCGGTTCGTTCCGGTTCCGCGCACCTCGATCTTGGTGTGAAAGTCCTTGATTCCGCAATTGGCGCAGCAGCTCGCAAAGCTCCCGGTCCTTGAAAAACCATGCGAATCTGATGCTGCTTTTGGAGTCGCGCAAAAGGGTTGGAGGGAAACGACAAGGGAAACCACAAGGGAAACCACAAGGCAAACCACAAGGCCATTTTAGTTTAGTTGTTCTGTTTTAAGAAAAACACAAAAAAACACTTGTGTGGGTGTTTCTCAAAATGGTCCTTTGTGGCTGGTACTGAAAGGGAAACCAAAAGGAAAACATTCATTTGGGGAACCCCAATTTTGAGAAACACCCATGTGTTCCACACACCGAAGGTTCGCCTTGGGGGCTTCTCCAGAGAGGCGTACTTCTGGAAAAATACAAATGGGTTTGTCTCAAAATCTCAAAATAGAGGTACCAATTTGGGCCGTTTTCGTTTGGCTTCCCTTCAAGACAACCCAAACAAGGGTACCCTCCAAAAAGACACACCCGAATAGTCCCGAGATAATACAACGAAATGACAAGCAGTGCCTATGTTCAACCAAGTTGAGCTAAGAAGGGCACTCCGCTGGCCTGGTGCCGCCAAAAGGACTAAGCTGCCAAGAGTCTGAATGTTGGTGCAACCGAGGCCCATCTGGTGGTCTGGAGTGTTGCAGTCGTTCTCGTTGTTGGTGATCTGTCGTTCGCATGCCATGCGTCAGAGCAGCTCAGCTTCTGATTGAAGTGTCGACCCTGGAATCAACCTGGTTGGCTGGGGGGTGTTTCCCTCAAACAATGATCCATTCGGATTCCTTGTTCGAATGGATAAGACGCACTTGATCAACCGCAAATCCCGGGTCCCACTACACTCCCCAAAAAGAGAAGAACAACACGACCAGGGCGTCTCCGTTCAAGGCCCCTGCAAATCCAAATCGGCATTTCACGTGCAAGGCGACCGCTTGGAAGCCCCTCTTGTTGCAGTGCGGCTGCCAGCAGGTGGCCGCGCCTCAGCACGATTCGCCAATAGGAAAGCAAATGGCATTGTAAAAAGGAAACATTTCTTAAAATACACAAAACCGTTGTTGTTTGTTAGAGGAACATACACGCACATCCAAGGCGTAAGTGGAAGTGCTGGGGCTGCGAAGTCTGACACTTCAGACAATCAGCAGTCTGCCAGCAGCTTGCCAGGTTTAGAGCATGCTGCACTGATTTGGTTTCCCTTGAATACCACCAAGGGTATCCTAAAAACACCTCCCAAATCTTCTTGTGCCGAGCCTGTCACGCCGGGAACGAAACGCCTTCGGTAGGTCAAAATAAGGATTTGGGTGTATCTCAAAATAGGCGGACCCCCAAACTGGTCTTTGTCCGTTGGGTCCTTTACCACCCCAAAACGGGCTCCCATTTGGGACCCATGGGTCGGTTTTCCGATTCATGTCCCTTTGAAGCAACCTGCAAGCTGCAAGCAAACTCGTTGCCCCCCGTGGAGAACCGTCGCCCCCCGCCGCCCCACCCCACGCATGTGCCATGCCAAACCTCCCGCAGCTCTCTGCCACAGAGGGCCACGCCAGAAGACAGTGCAGTTCAAGGACCCGCATACCGCATGGGCTTGATGCGACTATGGCCCAGTCGATGGATCAATCAAAACCCGGTATTAAAATGGTTGACCCAGAACCATGTAAGGAAATACAAAGGCAGCCGCAACTATTTATGGCTGGGATTGTCCCTTACTAACCTTCATCTACCCTGGTTTTGATTGTGGCCCAGTTGATGGATCAACAGAGGCAGGCTGAGACAAGACTAGAAGTATGCTCCATGCCATACACGAAAGCCAATGCTGCAGAGGAACTGCGCCAGTGGTCGATCGCGCCGCTCTCTATGAAGCCACCGGCTAAGTAGTCTTTGACACTTTTCGCCCCATTGGGCGAGTATTCAAAAACTCCTGGCCATCATTCTGTCCATGGGTGTACTGGCTGTCACTTGCACAAGCAGTGCAAACAAAAGGCCCGGAAACCCAGAGCCCAACATTGGGAGTGCCTGTTCGCCCATTCTCGAACCACTGCAAGCCAGAACACAAGAAGAACACGTCAGAAACTGGGAAGCATGCCCATCTGCGGAGTCCCAGCATCCGTGAAACAAGGGATCTCCCCGCTGACTGTCCGTCAACGGCTCATTCAGCAACTTACCGGATGCACTCAAGGGATTCGGCCGTTCGGCACAAAACGCGGATGCAACTCGCATTCGGCCAGGGTTTGGAAAGTGCAGAAAACGGGAAGCAGCTTCAGGAAGCAGCAGTCCGTGCAACAGAAACAGGTGGCTTCGGAAACTCTGAACCAGACAACTGTCAACAAAGGGAAAGGCAGCATTCGGCCGCCCGGATGCTATTGCAAACGTAAGGTTTGGCACTATGGCTAGCTTCGGGAACAGGCTGGCACTCACTGGCTGATCCACACCAGCAAAAGCTAAAAACCCAAGCATTGCTGTCATTTGTGAGGTGGCTTGTGTTGCACACCATGGAAGCCGTGCTTCGTCTAGCGCATGAGATGCGTTTGACCTCTCCCGTCCTCGGGGCTGTCCCAGGAACTCGATTCGAATCTTCTTGGCCTTGACGCAGTACCATTTGGTCTTCTTGTCACCATTCTTGTCGTGGTTGTTGCAATTGCCCCATCCACCCCAGCCATACTGCATGTCGCCCTTAGCAAAGGAATGCCCAGCACGAATGCAGTGGAAATTCAACCCGCCTGCGATACAAGAGCGTCCCCTTATGAAAACTTTGTCAGGTGAGAACGGAGTCACTTGGAATGTGTCGCAACAGACGTGGATGCATTCCCAGTGCATATTTTTCGGGCGAGAAAATTGCGCGAAGGCTGGAAAGGTCAACCCTGAAGGTCAAGAGAAGCTCTGTGGCTCAATCTACACAAGCAAAGGACATAAAGCTCAGGGCTGTCTTTTTTTGCCACCCTTTTCACCCTTCACTATATAAGGGGGTCGAATTATCATTTTTCCCCACAAAAGGCGGCAAAAAAGACCACCCTGATAAAGCCGTCGGCAATGAGAGTGCCGAGTGATAGGAACAATACCCAAGTCATGGCCTTAGCCTGAGGCAAGGACCCTTAAATTGCGCATTATTTTTTCCGGGACCTCCCCCCAGCCCAAAAAGCGAAATGTGCGGCCTTTTGAAACCAAAAGCGGGGGTGCCCTCAAAAACAGACACAACCAAATGGTTCTTACCCAGCTGGATTTTGACGACAAATATTTGCATAATTTGCACGAGCAGATTCTGGCGGCCGTAGCTTTTACAAATTCTGAACTCTCCCCTCTCCGTCATGTTCAATTTGGGATCGGCCTTAGCTGGATCTGACATGCACGCAGTTGATCGACTTGTGCATGCTGCGGCCACTTAAGCGAAAGATGGTTGATCAACCCACATGTCTCTGTCTCGTAATTGTTACGTCATATCGCCGACTCAACACATTTGCCAAGTACCCTCTTTCCAAGGTACGATCGGAGAGTTCGAATAGACGACTATCATCTTGCGGGCCCAAACTTCCATGATTCCTGTGAAAAAAAAAAGCTGCTGAACAAGCGTCATGTCTGTTCTTTGAGTAGACCGCCAATTTCATTCCTGATTCCGAAGCCACGTAGTCTGTGTCGTTGGCGCTGAACACCTCCGAACATTTCGACTTTTTTTTGTCTCTGGCTGTGACTCTATTCAGCCAACACCCGGCTTCATATTCTGAACAGTCAAAACATGCATTCCCCGAACCAGTAGACCACCAATGACACTATCGATTCAGAGACCGTGGGAACCAATTCGTGAGGCATGGACAGTATTCCAAACCAATATGGGGCTGTCTTTTTTGAGATCCTTTTGGGGGGTTCTTTAGACAGAAACCAAACAAGAAACCACCCTTTTGGGTTCCGCCCTGTTTGGTTCCGCCTAAGGCCTAAGGTCCTACTTTAACACACACGGGAATGCTGGCCTGAACAAATTCGATGGATACCAGCGCAGGTGTGTATTCATGCGCATGCTCCATTGGATTATTTAGGACCTGTTGGGCACGGTGACTTGCCGGGGTCAAGAGCATGTCTACATGCTGCTTGGAACGCTGTCTTAGAATGTTGCAAGGCAATGTCGGTGCAAAGCAAGAGTTTAATCATTTCAAACACCCCAAACCCTTAAATTGTCTTTTGCTCAACCGCAAACAACTTCAGAGAAACTTGTCCAGAGAACTTGCACAAACACTCCACAGAAAGAGTCAGCTGTGAAAAATGGCTTCCGCGACTTTCATGTGCGGGCATGCCCTTGCCTACAACTTACCTACCCTC
>CAUJNA010000166.1:133332-135832 GCA_963377175.1 Effrenium voratum
CAATGGTAGGTGAAGTCACCGCCCATTTTGGGCGTTATTTTAGTGGTTGGATTGTTGGATGTTCACCGGGGGGCCAACCGATTTGGATTTTGACCCATGGCCATGTCAGTCTTTCGGCCGCCGGGGCTTGGCACCAAGATGTCGCCAAGGTCCCGACTCCGACATTCAGCATGTAGGTACGACCTTGCGGGCATGGCGTTTGAGAGCCGGAAGTCTGGACAAAGCACAAAGTCGGTCCTTGGATGACACTCGACTTTTCTTTGCTGGGAATTCTTGGAGCTAAGTTGAGTTCTGAGCCAAGGGGTCCTTGGTGTTTGGGGCCTCATTCCCTGAGAACCCCGGCTCCCGTCGTGTCGCGAGATGTCCAGCTGCTCCTGCGCGAACGGGAATTGCGGGAATCGGGATTGGGGCCCCCGAAACGACGCGGGACATCTCATCGACAGCAACTCATTGCCTTTTGCTTCTGCTGGGACGTTGAAAAGGTTGATATGGCCCTGGGTCAAAAGCCATTGGTTTTTGGTACCATTTGTTTTGACCCACAGCCATGAACCACCTGGAGCCACCTGCTCAAATTGCCCTCTGGAGGCTTTGGCCGTTCACTTGCTATGACTCCGGCCCATAGCCGCCGAACCACAAATTCATGGTTGAACGGCCGTGGCTCCTTCGGCAACAAGGAACACCACATGTGCGACACCCCAAAAGCATGGGGGCATGCAGAGTGTCCAGCCTGTGCAAGTTTCTCCCCGTACAATCTTTGAGCCCTTGTACGAGTATAAATCAACCAGCAAGCAGCAAGCATTTTGAAGCTGAAGAGGGCGCTTTCACTTCAAAGCATATCTGGATTCAAGATTCAACATGGACTCGAAAGTTGAAGCTTAGATCCACTACCGCTCCAGGCCAAACCGCTGTTAAGCGTAAGTGTTCATCACACACTTCCCCGAATTGCCACCGAAATGCCACATGACCTCAGTCCTTGCTTCTTGAGTTCTGTGTGGGTTAACATCCTTGGTGCTAAGAGGTGCTAGCACATGCTAGCACATGGGATTGATAAAATTGATTGACGATTCTCACATTTCTCTGCCCCCTCCTGGTGCATCTCATAGCCAGACGCAAACGGCACTGGCCCCAAGTCAAAGAGCTCCTGGTCTTGGAGAGGAGCCTCCCCTCGCATGGAAGACCCATGGGACCCGGCGCCTTTAGAAGGACGAATTGGTCCAAAGGATCCAAGAACAAGTGACCCGCCGCCGGAGTCCCTGCCTTCACAACACCCACCGACTTGCGTCGGGTGCGTCCAAGGCGCATCACAGTTCTCCAGCACCAAGGTGTCGGCCTCGACAACAGGTGACGGGAACCCTTGCGAATGTTGCTCAACGCTGGGAAAAGCTGCAACACCCCCAAGAGTTGAGCAAGAGGTCCGAAAGTAGGTAAGTCCAAAAACTGCACCCAGCCCAAACGAAAATCACTGCAAATGGCACCACCTGATGCCAAAACCAACCAAACAGGTAAATGTAAGGACCCGTGTGAGCAGGACAGACAACAGGCCGCCAACTGCCACATAACCGCAACGAGGACGCGCACCTCTGCCTCATGTCATCCCCGAGATGTCAGGCCGGTTGGGTCCATTTCAGTCGCAAAGAAAAGCTCGGTGATCCGTGCGCGGATCACACAGCAGGGCTTTTTTTTGTATCGCCCTTCTCAAGGGAAACTCCCCGCCCAAAAAAGCTAAGGTGGACCCAAGATCAGGCCCCGGCATCCAGGACCACCACCTGCCCGTGGCTCAAATCAAATCTCGTCTTTTGGGGACTGGGAGCCGAGTTGGGTGTCTCCCTGCGGGTTTCGACTTTAAATCCATCCTAAAAGGGGGACCCTCAAACAAGTTGGGAAGCTCCAGTGGTCCACATCTGGAGATACGTTGGATGGAAAATAACCACTCCGCACCGATCGCTTCGAACCAGCGAGACTTCTGGGACTTCTGAAGCAACCAGCATTCACAGAAATTGATCCATCCCAAATGGTGCGAAGGGGATGGATCATCTGTATCTGAGAAAAGGAGCAACCATCCAAAAGACTATGTGCTGCATTGAAAGCCTGCTTCGGACTGATCGCTTCCGCAGAAAGCATCGCTGAAAGCCTTGCTTCACACATGTCAAAAGCATGGCTCTACTCGTTCTTCATGGATTTGCTTGCCTGTCTCAGGTATTCGCAATCTTGCTTCGGGTAAGGTGCTGCATCTTGGATGCTTGCAGAGTCGCCGGAGTCCTCTAGATGCGTTCTAGGCGCTTGTGGCTCCAAAGAAGGTCCGGTGCGCAAACAAGGGTATCCTCTTCAGGGACTGAAACCCAGATGCGTCCCGCACGGCTTGAGTTTGCCTTGTCCTTATCCTGACCCTCCCAACGATGTGTCGTTTTTGGAGGTACACGTGGTTTTAGAGGAAACCAAACGAAAGACCGTTTTGGCGCATCCATTATGGAGTCCCGAAGGGGGGGGCGCTTCAAGGGGG
>CAUJNA010000166.1:140832-150832 GCA_963377175.1 Effrenium voratum
TTGTGGTTGTGGTTGTGGTTGTGGTTGTGGTTGTTGTGGTTGTTGCTGTTGTTGGTGGTGGTGGTGTTTTGCTGTTGTGTTGTTTTGTTGTTTTGTTGGTTTGTTGTTTTGTTGTTTTGTTGTTGTGTTGTTGTGTTGTTGTGTTGTTTTGTTGTTTTGTTGGTTTGTTGTTTTGTTGTTTTGTTGTTTTGTTGTTTTGTTGGTTTGTTGGTTTGTTGGTTTGTTGTTTTGTTGTTTTGTTGTTTTGTTGTTTTGTTGTTTTGTTGTTTTGTTGTTTTGTTGTTTTGTTGTTTTGTTGTTTTGTTGTTTTGTTGTTGTTGTTGCTGCTGCTAATGCTGTTGTTGTTGTTGTTGTTGTTGTTGTTGTTGCTGTTGCTGTTGCTGTTGCTGTTGCTGTTGCTGTTGCTGTTGCTGTTGCTGTTGCTGTTGCTGTTGCTGTTGCTGTTTGTTGCTGTTGCTGTGTTGTTGTTGTTGTTGTTGTTGTTGTTGTTGTTGTTGTTGTTGTTGTTGTTGTTGTTGTTGTTGTTGTTGTTGTTGTTGTTGTTGTTGTTGTTGTTGTTGTTGTTGTTGTTGTTGTTGTTGTTGTTGTTGTTGTTGTTGTTGTTGTTGTTGTTGTTGTTGTTGTTGTTGTTGTTGTTGTTGTTGTTGTTGTTGTTGTTGTTGTTGTTGTTGTTGTTGTTGTTGTTGTTGTTGTTGTTGTTGTTGTTGTTGTTGTTGTTGTTGTTGTTGTGTTGTTGTGGTTGTGGTTGTGGTTGTGGTTGTGGTTGTTTGTTTGTGGTTGTGGTTGTGGTTGTTTGTTGTTGTTGTTGTTGTTGTTGTTGTTGTTGTTGTTGTTGTTGTTGTTGTTGTTGTTGTTGTTGTTGTTGTTGTTGTTGTTGTTGTTGTTGTTGTTGTTGTTGTTGTTGTTGTTGTTGTTGTTGTTGTTGTTGTTGTTGTTGTTGTTGTTGTTGTTGTTGTTGTTGTTGTTGTTGTTGTTGTTGTTGTTGTTGTTGTTGTTGTTGTTGTTGTTGGAGCCCAGAAATGCCGGCATCCGGCCTTCCCAGGTCTCTGGTTTGTTAAAGTAGATGTTGACAACTTGAAAGCACCGCCGATATTTGGGGCACTCCAAGGATAATGAGAATGCCACAGCCAAAACGTCTCCCACCATTTCATGCTGAGAAGTACAAGTGCTTCTCCAGTTGATTAATTGATTAAAGCAAGCCATACGCAACCCGGCGCCCACTGACCACCATACCTCCAATCTTCAGGCAGAAGGGTACCAGTTGTGACACGGATTTTGCCCCTGCCAGTCTTTGTTTC
Source organism: Effrenium voratum (assembly GCA_963377175.1). Taxonomy (NCBI): domain Eukaryota; class Dinophyceae; order Suessiales; family Symbiodiniaceae; genus Effrenium; species Effrenium voratum. Next base: position 142,131 of record CAUJNA010000166.1, read on the forward strand.
TCGCCCCTTCTTCGGCTTCCTGTGTGTACGTTCCCCCCAAACAAGGATCCGCCCCTCCCCCCCGTCCCCCCCTCTCCCCGCCTCCACCAGGAGCTGCGGCAGCTCTCCAGAGGTGAGCACCAGGAAGGGCCTGCGCCGCGCCTGGCACTAGCTGCGGGTCGGAGACAACTGGAGAAGGCCAACTTGTCATATGAGTCATATGGCTGTGGGTCTACCCAAAATGGAACTCTGGCAAATGGACACATGGACTAAAACCCGCGGTTTTTTTGGGGTTAATTTTGACCCATACCCATGTGGCTGTGGGTCAAAAGTAGGTCCCAAAATGGCTTGCCCTGAATGGAAGCATGGGCCAAAAACCTGCGGTTACCCATATCCCACTTTTCTGCACCGCGAAATCAGCTGCCGAAACCGGGCGAAAGCAGCTGGGGGGCTGGGGGAGATTGGCAGGAAAGGCCCAGAAAACCCAAAGCCGAAAGCCGTGTTGCATCTCACGAATTCCGTTTGCCTGAAGAGAGGCAGAACGTGTGGTTTACGCTGCGCCCTCACCGGGATTCTTTGGGGATGGCTGGGTTTGTGGGCGGGATGGGAGTCAAATTGACGGACTGCAAGGCGAACATGCCATTCTACGCTTCCTCCCGGCACACACCAAATTGCATTGTTTGATTTTGAAAGGAAGGCCGGGATATGGCGCCTTCGGGCGAACTGGGACAAATCAGGGCATCGCAAAATAGAGCTTCTTGGCATGCTGCGGCGATTCAAAAGAAGCAACTTCAAGGCATCTCTGGCAACTGACAAGCCGAGCAGACGTCCGCGGAGGCCTTTTCCTTCGCGGGTGCATTACTTTAAACGTTCAAACGGTTGGTGCATCCTGTCGGCCCACACGACACGCTGCAAAGGAGGGAACGTACAAATTGCCGTGGACCAAAAATTTCGTCCCGTGTTCTCCAATATTAGAAAAATGTGTTTGTACCTATACCACCTGTGTCTAAAGCCTCTGAGGGGTTGATGACCATCCCTAGCCTAAGGGATGGAAACCATGGCATGAAACCAAAGCTGGCCGGAGCCGCGGCCCAGGCGATGTGAATTGATCAGAGGACCCGGTTGACTTCAGCCGAAGCCTATAAGCCCATGTTTTTTCCTTCCAACACGGGAAACACCCTAAGGCAATAGTCATTGAAAAGAAATGATGTGGTTTTCTGCTCTTGCTCTTCTTCTTCGTCTTCTTCTTCTGCTTCTTCGTCTCTTCAGGGTACCCTTTTCACCTATCGGTCCTGTTAGGGAAACCGAAAGGAACATTCTCCTTTTTGGCGTCCCCCTATTAGCTGATGCCAATTGGGACCCCGGTCACATTGCCATTTTCTGACACATGGCTGTGGGTCAAAACCAATGGGATCCCATTTTGGAAAATGGTAGGTAAATTCACCACCCATTTTAGAACCGATTTTAGTGGTTGGATTGGTTGATGTTCACTGGGGGCTAACCGATTTGGAGTTTGACCCATGGCCACATTCCCAGCTGCAGCCAGTCTCAGGTGATGAGCTACACCTGTGGCGAGGCGAAGGAAACAGCATGCGTACGAGACCACCCCCAAACTCCGGGCTGGTCGCTTTTTTGGAGTTGGTCTCCCTCTTTGCTGGGTTTTTCAATCGCCATTTGGAGGAGTTCCCAAAAGACACACCTCGCAAAAAGAGCCACTCGATTCGAGGCACGGCACACGGCTCTTGGCCTTTTGAGGGAAGTCAGATAACCGAGCCAGGCATTACAGCCATCTACAAACATCATCAGCTTCCATCTGATTGGTGATTTGGATTGGGTTTCGGACAGCTTCCCATTTACCCTTCCACAACAACCCGGGGTCAAACCTCCAATCCAAACCACCCACTAAGGGTTACCTGAGATTTCAGGCATGGGCCACCGCTCCCCCTTTAAGGGGCAAGTGTCACAGAGATTTGTTTGGCCCAAGCCGGGGCCCCACGCGAAAGGAGGTCGCAAAGGGCCTAGTTCTATTGCCCCCCCCCAATATCACCAACACACAAAAAACGCCGAAATATACCCTCCGTCCAATTAACATGAAAGCTGACAAGGGTCCTGTTTTGGACCATTTCCCTTTTAAAAGGGGCCTCCTGTTAGGTTCCATGTGGCCATGGGTCGAAATCCAAATTCCCTAGTGAACATCTCAATCCCCACTCAAATAGGTTCTAAAATGGGTGGTGAATTCACCTACCCCAAAATGGGATCCCATTGGTTTTGACCTACAGCCATGTCACTTGGTGGGTCGGGTATCCCCAAAACGGGATCTGCATGCCCAGTGCTTCGAGCGCCTGCCGCGGAGCCGTCGGGCGAGTTTCGGGCGCCGGGCTTCTACGCGACCGTGAGACACCTCACCGCCGCGGCTTTCGTGGACGGCGTCGCGAAAAGCGCGCTGAGTTGGGCGCAACTTTTCTAGGGGCAATGTCCATTTCCATTCTTAACCCAGGGATCCGGATCTTTCTAGAAACCTCCGGAAACCCAGGGAAAACGGGAAAACAAGTTTTGGAAAGAACGATGGTTGAAAAGAATGGGAAAGGAATCAACCCCTAGAACTTTGGTTGAAACCGAGGCACCAGAATCGGCCAAAGGAAAAGCCAAGAGCGGGGTTGCCCAAAGTTGGCTTGAGGATGTTGCACGGATGTTGCACTTTAGGGCCTATGGAGACCTGTCAACGCACAAGACTACCATACCTTCTGTGATGAAACTGGACCTCACAAAAGGTCTTTGATATGGCCATCGAGAGGGGCCGTGTGAATGAACTAAGAGGAAACCACCACTGATGGTTCATAGAGAGCATTCCCTCATTCCCTGCAGAGAACCATGAATAAAAAATATGGTCAAGTGTTTCTGAAATAGGCATCGGTCTAACGTGGTTGGTTCCATTTGATCTCCCTTTCCCAACCAGTCCAAGGTGATCCAGCTTCTTCGCCGGCCTATCGGCTCAACGCCTCCGCCGCGGCGGGGGTGCCGGTTCCTGGGACAAAAGACGCTTGTTGCCGGGGGAACTTGCGATCGGTGCGAGAGATGCAGGGAATGAGAATGAGGGGAGCCCTGGGTTCATTCCATTTCTCATTCCCTACTGAGCACCAGCAAGGGAATGGCTCCAAACTAGCCAAACTAAAATGCTCAAAACGCTCAAAATGCTCAAAATCTGAAGAGGCCTGACTTTGCTGTGCTGACTTTTTGGCGCAATAAAAAGTACAAGATGTATCTGCGCAAAGAAGCACACCGCGCGCGGCGGCCGACATCACTTGTGCTAGTTCCTTTTCATGCCCAGGACATTTGACTCATGTCCAGAGTTTGGGCTCCAGATTCCTAGACTAAGAAACATAACCCATGGTTTTCTCGAGCCAAAAGACACCACCCCTTCTTCAGCAATACCTCTTGTCTATGAGAAAGAGAGAGAGAGAGAGAGAGAGATGGTTTCGGTTTGCCTTTCTGACTTGAAACAGAACTACAGACCTTCTGATAATCTCAGACGCCTCGAACGAGCAAAAGCTCCTACTGGCCACGGTTCAATCAGGAATCCGCTGACTGCCCACCATTCCAACCAACCCATGGCTGGCACCCGAGGTCGCGTTTTGTGCGACCCAAGGTATGAAAAGCATAAATTTTCCGGGCTCGGCCTCACGTGTTTCTGCCCTTCTGCCTGGAAACGACCAAACCATGGTTGCCAAAGGGGCAACCCCAAAAGGGCCACCCAATGGAATGATTCGATTCTCCACTAAAATATGCAGAGATCACGCCACTGGTCAGATGGGGAATGATTCGCTTCCCCAACCGTAAAACTAGCAACACAAATCATGGCTTCAACCATGGTTTCAAAGTGAAAAAGGTTGTTTTGCCCCTCGCGTATCCAATTCGCATGGCCAAGGCCCATGTAGATGGAGGCTTGGCAGAGCGCGAAGCGTGTCGCTCCTCCTCCACGAAGAGCTCGGGGTCCTCAAGGCTGCAGGAGATCTGGTTCTTCTCCAAGTCCTCAGCCCGACTCGTTGGTTTCCATCCGAAGCCTTCAAACTTTACATAGGGGAGTCCCAGAAAATCAGCTTCCTAATTGTTGGCCCGTTTACCCAACTAGAACCGGGGTTCACATCTCCAAACCAAGTCTCACCACCACTTTGAGGGTGACCTGACAATTCTCGCTGGGCAAAAGCGTGGGACCCCCCAAGGAACAAAACTGGCACCGGCCCAGAAAGTGCCCCCAAGCGTATGCAAATTCATGCGGATTATGGGTACGTGGTACGCAACTCCCTTCCACACACTAGATGACAAAAGCCGGCAGGACCTGAAGGAAAGTTCTAATAGAAGAGGGTGACCCAAGCCAAAAAACACTGAGGTGACCCAGCCAAGCAAATTCCAACGCACACAAGCTTCGACAAGAAGCGAAAAACGCGCGTCTAGTCACAAGTGATCGGTTCCAAAAACTAGCGACACCAAGGTATAGGCCATGCAAAGCGCACTCTTCACCAACAGCCTGCCAGGCTGTCCTCCAGCCAGCTGCAAGCCTGATTTCGGCTCTTCATACGGCTGGCGATGCATTCAACAGCGCCTGACATGGCTGTGGGTCAAAACCCTGGTGAACGTCAAAATAGGTAGCAAATGGATGTTCATCCAACGCAAAACCACATTGATCCATCCAATCCATCCCGGGCTGCCAATGTTCGGCGCTGAGTTCGTGGGTGCTCTCACCCCTGGCCATCTCCCCTCCGACAAGTAAGTCCCCAAGAAATTGTTGTTCACACCCCTCTCCCGAAACCATACACCACCAAAAAAAACTATTGTGGATGGACAAAATCCTGCACCACTTTGAAAGAATTGTTGAAGTTTTGCTTGTTGGTAGTTTTACAAGGGAATCGAATCATTCCAAAGTTTCTTTGGAGGTTCGAAATGGAGTTTGTCCATCGACAGTATGAATAAGGGACATGAGCTCCGAGTTGCGACGCTCTCTATGGTCATGCCATAGATCTCATCGCCCTTGCGGAAGTCCTGTAGAGACGGTGGCTGGGCAGCAAGAAGTGATCAATCTCGCAAGCATCCCTGTAACAAACACCTCCGGAGTGCCCCCCCCCCCAAAAGCGAAGCAAAGCATATATCACAAAACCCATGTCCTTGCAGATCTCCTGGTTCCTTAGCTCCGTGTTTCGGCTTCAAATTTGGATAGCTCCGCAACGGCTCCCTTCCAACCAGCGAGTCCGACACGTGAAAAACGTCGAGTTCGACCAGCGAGTCCTTGGCGAGCTCCTTCGAGACATTGAGCCTGGCATCCTTGCTGCAGCCGATGCTCACGAAGACACCAAACCTCAGATGCTCCAGGCTCCACTGGCCGAAGGAAACGCAAGCCGGAAATGCAAAGCACCGTTTGCCCCACTGTGTATATTGCAAGGCAAAACTTGAATGCTCCATGGATTCCGAAGCCTGCTGTTTCATTCGCCGCGGGACGGTCTGCAAGGATTCTAATTCAATGCTGTCAAGTCGCTGGTTCTTGTTCGTGACAATACCATCAACTGCAGACCCCACCCGAAGCCTCTCGATGGGCACAACTCTTCCTTTGCCTCCGCCTCCTCCGCCTCCGCCTCCTCCACCTCCTCCGCTTCCACCTTGCGGGCGTGTTGGTTTGGCAAGCAAAAGCAAACTAGTTACTGTGGATGGATGAATTCCTGCACCACTTTGAAACCATGGTGAATCAAATCATTCCAGGGTTTCTTAGGTGGTGCAGGATTTGGTCCATCCACAGTATGGAGTAGATTGCGACAATCGGTTTGTGCTTCTTGAGGGTGTCCTTTCCAGGTAAGACCAAAAGGAAAAGCAGCACAACCTGGGGGTCCCCCTTTGACCTGCAAGGCCTTAGGGCAAAACAAAGCTGTCGGGCACCCAATTTGGACTGGGCCCACTGAGCCCAGGCCAGTGAACCATGTGCCGGATTTGGGGGGTTGATCTAAAGGTCCTCGAAATACATGGGATGGCCCAGGGAAAATCACAAGGATGACATGTCCCACTGAATGGGGAAGTTATAGTTTGTCATTTAAGAGAGAGCATTCCAGGGAATATTGATCAACCCCTAGTTTGTGTTGCAGTTTATTGGGTTCCACTGAAACTGCTTGACATTGATGTTGACCCCAATTACTGTAGTCAACCCCAGTCTATCAATAGGGGGGTGCCTCTAAAAGTTGTCTGAATCCCCACATTTCACCCAGACAATCGGACACCCCGCTTAAACAATCAAAGTCGGGTTGACTCCTCCTGAAACCTGCCCTTCCGCCACCCTTCCGCGACCCTTCCGTTCGTTTCCGACTGGAAATCTGAAGCCCGAGCTGCAAGCTGTTTTGGTTTGTTTCATTTCGGCAATATGGCCATGGGTCATAACCTATGCCTCCATTTTGGCGGATGAACACCTGCGTACCACCTATTTTGATGTTCACCAGGGGGTTCCTGAGTTTTGACCCACAGCCATATGGGGTGAACTTTCGCTCCGAACCAAGGAACGCGCCCCAACCTCGCCTCGTGGCTGCGACTCGGCCCGGGCCTTGGGCCGAGCCTCGGGCCGGGCCTTGGGCGCTGCCTTGGCCTCGGCCTCGCGGGTGGGTGAGTTTCCCTTCAATCCCAAGAAGGGGAATGGCCTCGAAAAAAAAAAAAATGACCCCATATGTGGCTCAAAATGAAGCAGGAGGGGCAAACCGCAGGTTTTGGTACCCATGTTTCCACAGTTCCATTTTGGTACCGGCTGTGGGTCAAAACCCAGGAAACCCCTGATTAACATCAAAATCGGTGGTACATGGGTGTTCCTCCGCCCCAAAATGGAGGCATAGGTTATGACCCATGGCCACGCCCATCATGTCGACCCCATATGAATATGGGGATGTCCGATTCTGGCTTTAGTGGGGAATCACCACTTTTGGAAGAGACCCCCTATGAATAAACCGTGGTTGATTGATATGGGGTCAACATTATCCACACCAAACAAGTTGAACTCACTTCGGAGATTGTTGCTCATCAGGAACCGCATTTCAAGTCAGCATGTTGGTTTTTGCGTCCAGCCCTCCCCGCCTTGGCCCGCGGCGCCGGCTTGGGCGACGCCCCCCGCCTTTCCCGTGCCGGTGGCTCCCTCTCCCGCGGCGGGATCGGCGACCGCGCCGGGCGCGAGGGGAGCGGGGGCGCCCGCTCCCGCGCGGGGGCAGTGCCCCCACTGCCCCCTCCCCGCTCCTTGGGCGGCAGGTGGCGCACCGCCGCCTGCCGGGCGAAGCCCAAAACAGGGCTCAAGTGATACTACGCTTCCCAGAAACTCCAACAGCACCCGGAAATATAGGCAGAATCATAGTTGCCTGGCAGGGAGTTTCGCTTTAGCTTGTATTGCTACTCAAGCTGAGCCTGAGGGTCTGGAAGAGAGATGGCGCAGCGCTCCCGGTCCAGGTCGATGTTCTCCACGGTGCAATCATCCACGACGTCACCGCGCCGGAATCTCTTTCCGATGGAGGCTGGCACGTTTAGCCGCGCATCTCTCACCTGCCAGGAGGCTCGTCTCCTTTGACATTTCAAAGAAATTCCCAAGATACAGCAACGAATCATTATCTGCTCCAACTCGAGCATTGACCAGTTCCAGAAGCGCAAAATACCCGCTGCGGCCGGGCGACCAAACCAATGTCAACAAAGACCCCAGAGGTGGTGACATTGGTGACCGTCCCCTCAAAGACATCGCCCACCGAAATCTCCTCCAGCGGAATCGCTCCTGGCAATGGGCTCGCGGCGTTGGACGGCTGGATTTCTGCGTGTCGTTTTGTTTCAGGGTACCCGTTTTTCGGGGCTTTTTTGGAAGCCAAGAAAAAGCGCTCAGAATGGGGTTGCTCTTGGTGTTCCTGTCAGAAGCTATCAGAAGCTATGAAAACAAAGGCAAAAAAGGGTAGCCTCCAAACAAATTGCCCAAATCCATGAGCCACGGTCAAAACCAGTGGGAAATGGAATCCACTTTTCTGTGATGCAACAAGGAGGCGCTTCCCAAAGACTAACCCTCCACAAAAACAGGGGGAGATTTTCCACTGGTACTGGATGGACGGAATCCTGCACCACTTTGAAACCATGGTTGAAACCATCGTTTGTTGGTATTTACAGGGGAATCGAATCCTTCCAGGGTTTCTGAACGGTGGTGCGATTCCTGGAATTCGCAACCATCCACAGTCGTACCACAGAGGTGGGCTAAAACCCGCGTGACTTCTTCCCACGGGCTCAAACCTCCCAGGTCAAACACCAAACCCATGCGGCTGGAGCGAGCCTCTGGGCGCGGTGGCGCGTGGGGCCACCCGCCCCCTGGTGGCACCGCGCCCCACGGAGGCGGCGCGCGCCGGCCTAGGCGCGGAGAGGACTCCTAGGTCCTCCAGTAGAGAGGTTAGACTAAGCGTACCAACTTTGTGGGTTCTCACCATGGTGATTGCCCACTTCCCAACCTGGTCCTCCAGTAGTCTGAGGTTAGACTCCCGATTTTTTCTGTAGTTCCGCTTTTTTGTAGGGGAACCCTCCCCCGAAAAGAAACGGTAAAAGGGCACTACTGGGGGACCTAGTGACCTACTCTGGATGGACCAACAATTTATGCGCCACGAAATGAAACGGTGGACACCATTTTTTTGGAACAGCATTTACAGGGGAATCGAATCATTGGAGGGAATCTTAGGTGCTGCAGGATT
>CAUJNA010000166.1:155832-159619 GCA_963377175.1 Effrenium voratum
TCTCCAGGGTGGAACAGACTAAGGCCATTTTGATGGACCTGGACCCTGCTTTGCCACCTTCACATACCGATCTCCTCGCGGAATGCTGGGAACTGCGAACCATGGACACGGATGATCCCATACCGTTCGATCCCAGCTTCTACCACCTCTTGGGACGGGAATCACACGGCATGGTGTTCGCAACCACTTGGTTTCCCCGACCTCATCCTTGGCCAGTTGCTGGCGGAGACCCGGAAGCTGGATCCGGCACGGGCTGTCATGTATGTGCACGGCACCACCCCGGATCGAGTGCGCCGCATGTGCCATGAGAACATGATCCGACCCGCTGCTTGGAGGCCCGAGAACCATGACTACCCGAGCTTTGGATGCTACGCTCAGGCCACCCCCACGGCATGCACGCCCGACACGCTCGGCCAGCTCTTACAGAACTTTACAATCGGAAAGTCTCAACTCGGCGCCATCGCTTTTGGGGAACTACGCTCCATCAATCAGCACAAAATCCTCGAATCCGGGGGAAGCCACGAGGATCAACACAACGTGCGGCGCCACTTCGCCTGCCGCCGAGGCAAAAAGTGGTGCCTTCACTCCAAGTTTGCGATGCTGAGAGGCATCGCGCTGCAGCGCCCGGCTTAGCGGGGCGCAAGTGTACCATCTTCCACCCAACCAGGAAAAGAATTGGTGCACTGTTTGATCGCCTTTTTCTTTGCTTTGCTGTTCTGCCTTTCCGCGACCGTTCTCTCACCTTGTGACCTTACCCGCTTGATTCCGCTCACCAGCTTTTGGTTCGAACATTTCCTTTTCCCCCGTGTTTTCTCATGGCATTCCAACCCCCTCGAGGTTTGGTTACGGCGCTCCAAAGGCAAAACTTACCACCGCAGCCTTCGCCCACGGCATCCCATCATCATGGCATCGTGTACGGCAACAACATGGCCGGGAACCCGTGCGGGGCCCTGTCCGGGCCTTCCTACGGATGCTCTTCCACGGCATCGGCACCGCCAGCTACACATCCGACTCCCTGTCAGACCTACGGCCAACCTATTCCCCGTTACCCACCACACCCCGGCCCTCGTCCACCCTCCTTTGGCGGCTCTCTCCCCCCCCCTCCCGGCGGCAACCCCTTTCCCCCCCCTCCCCCCGGCCCCTTCTCCCGCCCTCCCCCTTCCCCCTCCCCCTCCCCCGCCTCGCAATCCAAACCTCCCCCGGCCCTTCGACCCATCCACTCAGTCCCAACACCAACCGAGTTCAACCCTGGCGACGATCACTACGACACCACCCGCGTCGCGGGGTACGACCTGCCCAAGGTCATAACGCACACCGCGTTTACTCGGCAAATGGGCATCGAGGGACAAGACATCTCTCGCGTCCCCCTCCTCCACTTCATGCACGAACAGTGGAACAGTTGGTGGTTGCGTCACCTCGCCCACGGAGGCGAAGTCCGCATCGTTGTCGCAAAGTCGATGCCGGAATCAGTGTTTGCTGCTGGACTACTCAGCCAAATCCGACAACGGCACCTCGACCTGGACGCCCTCGCCCTCCATGTAGCCACGCAGGAGGGCGCCTCGACCACCAGACCAGCAGCCATGAAGCTACTCACCAGCAAGATCTTCGACTTCCTCATCTCCCTCCGACCCACCACTACGGCCGACCCGGCCTCCGCGGCCACCATACTCCAGCTTCAGCAACAGCTTGCTGACGCACACAACCAACTCGCCCAGCAGGCTTCATCCCCCCCTCTCCCCCCCACACCCACCTCATCCCTCATCCAACAAACGCCCAGCCAATCCATCTCAGGCCTCCCTCCTGGACTTCGGCATGAAGCGACCACGGTTGACTACACCTGACACATCACCGCAGGACGGATCCCCCGCTCTACCCCTGCCCACTCGCATTGCAGACGACTCCCAACCCCCCCCGGCTCCCCCCACCCACGGCGGCAACCCTCCAGCCCCCTCCACCCACGGCGGCACCCCGACCCCTCCCCCCCTCCCCTCCCCACCCACTTGGAAGGAGCCCCGCGACTTGCTCCAACCACCTCCCCACGCTTGCCAATGGCTCACCAACAACTTCCCACCCGACCTTTCCGACACCAAAGTCCAGCGATGGATCACCTCCCAGAAAACCAGCAAAGAGAGCAAGCAAGTTCTAAAAAGCTGGTCCAACGACTGCGCAAAATGGGCAACCACACTGGACTCCGACACCAGAGCCCAACTCGAACGAGCCGCTGTGCTATGGGGCATCCCGGTGCGAACCCTATCAAAACTGGGGTCATCGGCCTTGGGCCGCATCCTGGCCGCTGCGAGTCACTTCTACCAGTGACTCTCTACAGCACACCGACAACGACGCACAGCCAGGCAGCACAAATTTTGGCAACACCACTGCTGCCAACTTCTTACTGTCCTCCGTTTCACTCTTCGGTTCTTCCCAACCGATGACGTCACCGCACGTCATTCTTGCTCCTGGCTACTCGCACAGCTTCAGCTACTTGATGTCTGCCATCTCTCCTGTGGTTCCGGCAGACTGAAAGCCCTGCTTACTCGACTTGGCCTGGACAACCCTGCTTCCGATTTCTCTTCTCAGCTTGTCCCTTCAGCGGTTTATCTGAGATTCACCAGCCATCCAAAGTGGCAGGCCTTTTCTACCTCGGAGCCACTCGCGCCTCCCTCATGGCACGGGGCCGCAGCCAACTTCGCAAACTACTCCAAGTTCAGCGACATCATCTGGTCAATGCCGAACTGGCAGTCCGGTGGTGGGCACATTTTGACTTTTTCCACCACTACACCTCGGTGCCCATTCACACTGTCGTTCCGGCAATGGATCTATTTGCCACTGAACAGTTCTACATCCAGGAACTGCAACCGTCTCTCAATTTTGGCTTCATCGAGAAACATTTCCGGCCACGCACGGGCTTCATACGCCAATTGGACTGCTCCCAATCCCGGCACATGGGCTTCGCCACCATCTGGCCGCGCGTTGACCTCCGGCTACCCATCAGCCCTACAGCAGGCCTTCCGCAATGGCAAATGGTTCTTCGCCATAGTTTGTAGCGATTACGGCGATCTTGGCAACGCCTCTCAACGATTTGATGCCATCAATTATCTGAACAGAACCCACCGCCGCTCTGTATCGCTTCATGTAGCCACACGCATGCGCAGACCACACCACCGAGCGTATCTTTCCGCCATTCGATCCAGTTTACAATTCCGGGGCCTCATTCCACCTGGCCCCTCGAGACCGATGCTTGCACCCTTCCTCGCCTGGCGACTACTGCTAACCTGGTACCGACAACGACAACCACACTCCACTACCACACACCTCACAGTGGACACACTTGACACCTCTGCCATCACCCGCGTCTACAACGGACGCCGTCGCCGACACAAACCCACACAACGCACCCTGTGGCTCGACGACATCCCCGAGATCATTCAGGCCACCCTTGACATGCAGATCTTCTCTGTCGGCCTTCGTTCATTCAGGCAAACACGTGGGGCACCGATGGGATCCCCCGCGTCCCCAGCACTCTGTTTGATGGTGATCGCGGTCGCCGAACAATGTTGGACCAACACTCACATCACATCGGGACTTCGCTCCGTTGAAGATACTCTCCTACTCCGCTACGTGGACAACAGACTCGTGATCGCAACCCCCAGGTGGCTCTCGACTCCGGCAGCCAACATACTGTGCGACGAACACTTCTATGGAGGAGACATCTCCCTGGACACAGAAGCCGCCCTGGACTTCTTGGGGTTCCGACTGAACCTCACAAGCAGCACCATCTCCTTCATCC
>CAUJNA010000166.1:159719-164719 GCA_963377175.1 Effrenium voratum
TTTGCGGTTTCTGTTTGTCGCTGTTGCTTCCTGTCCGGTGTCGATGTTGTGACCTGTTGATTTGCATTTGCATTCAAGCATTTTTACTGACTGCGTTTTTCATCTCGGCTAGTGAAGCCTCTCGAGACAAGTGTGTTTACCCACGGCCTGTCCGACATGGCGCTGTGGGCTGGACTCGCCACATGCGGGAGCCCCCTGCGAGGGGAAGACCGTTCAAGTGTTCAAATACAAGCTGCAGTTCAGTTCAGCGCGATTGACCACGATCAAGGCTGCAGCTTGAGGTCTTAAGGTATTCCGCACCCAAATGGTGCTCTGCTGGTTTCATGCGCGTTGCACTGCCTGCACTGCCTGCCTTTGAAGCAAGGCTGCACCCACGAGGTTTCAGGTTCCTAAGCTTCATGCGCCAGTGACGAGTTGGTCATACACCAACTCTGCAATTCGTGGCGTTTATGGAAGCTTTCGTCTCGGATGAGTTCAGTTCAGATTCATCGGCATAGCCACATGAGCCACATGAGGCACTTTCATGAGGCCACTTGACAGGCACCTCTGAGAACCCCTGTGTGCTCGCATGCATTTCTGTGAAAACTTTTGCCGTTGCCGCGGGGTTTTGGCGGTCCCCTGGTGGAATTCCCTCTGTTTGGTTTCGATTCGCAGGTTGAAGTTGGCTCGCATGCATTTGCACCATTGACGCATTTTTGCCGCAGTTGTGGTTTTGTTTCACCCCTTTCCAACCTTCTCTCTCCCTTGCGAGATGGCTGGACACCAGCTCTATGACATGATGCATTCGCTCCTGCACAGCATTGCGACCGGCACCGCGTCCGGCTCACCAGGCAATTGTGGACCGAACTTGCAGTTGTCATCCCAGATGACGCAGCCCATGAACCTCGTACCGTCGCCCAACTCGCAGACGGCATCCTTCACACCTTTCCCCATGATGCCCTACGGCGGCCTCTCGAATTTTGGCAACCCGATGGCCATGATGCCCTACGGTGGCCCTCCCAATTACGGCAACTTGGCACCTGGCACCATCATGCCTTTCATGACTCAGAGCAGCATGCCATCTTCACTGCCCGAGCCTCAGCCGGCGCGCGCGCCCGAAGCTGCCGCTGCGGCTCCTGCCGCTACCTCCTCAACCAACCACCCTCCCCCGGACACTCGGCACCATCCCCACTCTCGCAGATCCCGTTCCCGCCACAGACAGCACCGACACTCCCACTCCCACACCAGCCACCATCGCTGGCACAACAAGTCGCACCGACGACACAACACCCGACGATCCCGCAGCTACAGCAGGTCACGTTCCCTTTCCCGACACTTCCACCACTCCCGACGTGCACACCACTCCACTGTCTCCCTCCGCTCCCGCTCCCCCCGACACAGGTCCCACCATCGGCACTCCCCTGCACCCAGAGCCACGACTTCGCACCGACCCACTCACACTACTCATGATTCCACCTCCTGGCGCACTTCCGGGAAGGATTCCAACAAGTCTCAATGGTCCTCCTCACACTGGCGGAACCAATCGTGGGGATACCCACCACAGAACAAAAACCGCTGGGACATGCACCACCATGGCGCCAGCCACACCGGCCACCGAAACAACCAGGCAAACGATCGTCCTGGTCACTGCAGCACCATGGGCAGCAACCCCACCCCACTTCCCGCACCGGCCACCACAACACCAGCTTGCCCCCTCGCCCAGCACCTGCGGCGGCCTTCACTTCCACTCCCCCTCCCCCTCCTCCTCCCCGACCCACGCCGGCTACTCCTCACCCTCCCCAACCCCCCTCCGACAACACCGGTGATTTGGATCCCCCTCCATCGGAGGCGGACATCAACGCCACCACCACTTCCGACAACCGGTGGCTTGATCTATGGAGAAACGTCATGGACACGGCCAAGACTGACCCGCTGCGAGTTCCCACGCCTAGGGAGTCGGGGGAGCTGGACCCGCTTCCAGCCTTGGACATCTCCAGGATGGAACAGACTAAGGCCATTTTGATGGACCTGGACCCTGCCTTGCCACCTTCACATGCCGATCTCCTCGCGGAATGCTGGGAACTGCGAACCATGGACACGGATGATCCCATACCGTTCGATCCCAGCTTCTACCACCTCTTGGGACGGGAATCACACGGCATGGTGTTCGCAACCACTTGGTTTCCTCGACCTCATCCTTGGCCAGTTGCTGGCGGAGACCCGGAAGCTGGATCCGGCACGGCCTCCCATCACGCTGTCATGTATGTGCACGGCACCACCCCGGATCGAGTGCGCCGCATGTGCCATGAGAACATGATCCGACCCGCTGCTTGGAGGCCCGAGAACCATGACTACCCGAGCTTTGGATGCTACGCTCAGGCCACCCCCACGGCATGCACGCCCGACACGCTCGGCCAGCTCTTGCAGAACTTTACAATCGGAAAGTCTCAACTCGGCGCCATCGCTTTTGGGGAACTACGCTCCATCAATCAGCACAAAATCCTCGAATCCGGGGGAAGCCACGAGGATCAACATAACGTGCGGCGCCACTTCGCATGCCGCCGAGGCAAAAAGTGGTGCCTTCACTCCAAGTTTGCGATGCTGAGAGGCATCGCGCTGCAGCGCCCGGCTTAGCGGGGCGCAAGTGTACCATCTTCCACCCGACCAGGAAAAGAATTGGTGCACTGTTTGATCGCCTTTTTTCTTTGCTTTGCTGTTCTGCCTTTCCGCGACCGTTCTCTCGCCTTGTGACCTTACCCGCTTGATTCCGCTCACCAGCTTTTGGTTCGAACATTTCCTTTTCCCCCGTGTTTTCTCATGGCTTTCCAACCCCCTCGAGGTTTGGTTCCGGCGCTCCAAAGGCAAAACTTACCACCGCAGCCTTCGCCCACGGCATCCCATCATCATGGCATCGTGTACGGCAACAACATGGCCGGGAACCCGTGCGGGGCCCTGTCCGGGCCTTCCTACGGATGCTCTTCCACGGCATCGGCACCGCCAGCTACACATCCGACTCCCTGTCAGACCTACGGCCAACCTATTCCCCGTTACCCACCACACCCCGGCCCTCGTCCACCCTCCTTTGGCGGCTCTCTCCCCCCCCCTCCCGGCGGCAACCCCTTTCCCCCCCCCCTCCCCCCGGCCCCTCCTCCCGCCCTCCCCCTTCCCCCTCCCCCTCCACCGCCTCGCAATCCAAACCTCCCCCGGCCCTTCGACCCATCCACTCAGTCCCAACACCAACCGAGTTCAACCCTGGCGACGATCACTACGACACCACCCGCGTCGCGGGGTACGACCTGCCCAAGGTCATAACGCACACCGCGTTTACTCGGCAAATGGGCATCGAGGGACAAGACATCGCTCGCGTCCCCCTCCTCCACTTCATGCACGAACAGTGGAACAGTTGGTGGTTGCGTCACCTCGCCCACGGAGGCGAAGTCCGCATCGTTGTCGCAAAGTCGATGCCGGAATCAGTGTTTGCTGCTGGACTACTCAGCCAAATCCGACAACGGCACCTCGACCTGGACGCCCTCGCCCTCCATGTAGCCACGCAGGAGGGCGCCTCGACCACCAAACCAGCGGCCATGAAGCTACTCACCAGCAAGATCTTCGACTTCCTCATCTCCCTCCGACCCACCACTACGGCCGACCCGGCCTCCGCGGCCACCATACTCCAGCTTCAGCAACAGCTTGCTGACGCACACAACCAACTCGCCCAGCAGGCTTCATCCCCCCCTCTCCCCCCCACACCCACCTCATCCAACAAACGCCCAGCCAATCCATCTCAGGCCTCCCTCCTGGACTTCGGCATGAAGCGACCACGGTTGACTACAAATTGATACCATCACGCAGGACGGATCCCCTGCTTCATCTCTGCCCACTGCATCAAGACGACTCCTAAATCTCGGTTCCCACCCATTTATGGCAAAATCTCCGCCCTCCACCACGGCGCATCCCCTGACCCCTCCTCCTCTCCCTACTCCATTTGGAAAGGAGCTCCTGCGATTTGCTCCAACCATCTCCCCCCACGTTTGCTAATGGTTTACTGCGCAATTTCCTAATCTGGATACTTGATACCAAAGTCTCGCGATGGATCACCTCTTTGAAAAATTGCAAAGAGAGCAAGCAAGTCCTAAAAAGCTGGTCCAACGACTGCGCAACATGGGCAACCACACTGGACTCCGACACCAGAGCCCAACTCGAACGAGCCGCTGTGCTATGGGGCATCCCGGTGCGAACCCTATCAAAACTGGGGTCATCGGCCTTGGGCCACATCCTGGCCGCTGCGAGTCACTTCTACCAGTGACTCTCAACAGCACACCGACAACGACGCACAGCCAGGCAGCACAAATTTTGGCAACACCACTGCTGCCAACTTCTCACTGTCCTCCGTTTCACTCCTCGGTTCTTCCCAACCGATGACGTCACCGCGCGTCATTCTTGCTCCTGGCTACTCGCACAGCTTCAGCTACTTGACGTCTGCCATCTCTCCTGTGGTTCCGGCAGACTGAAAGCCCTGCTTACTCGACTTGGCCTGGACAACCCTGCTTCCGATTTCTCTTCTCAGCTTGTCCCTTCAGCGGTTTATCTGAGATTCACCAGCCATCCAAAGTGGCAGGCCTTTTTCTACCTCGGAGCCACTCGCGCCTCCCTCATGGCACGGGGCCGCAGCCAACTTCGCAAACTACTCCAAGTTCAGCGACATCATCTGGTCAATGCCGAACTGGCAGTCCGGTGGTGGGCACATTTCGACTTTTTCCACCACTACACCTCGGTGCCCATTCACACTGTCGTTCCGGCAACGGACCTATTTGCCACTGAACAGTTCTGCATCCAGGAACTGCAACCGTCTCTCAATTTTGGCTTCATCGAGAAGCATTTCCGGCCACGCACGGGCTTCATACGCCAAATTGGACTTCTCCCAATCCCGGCACATGGGCTTCGCCACCATCTGGCGGGAACGCCGCCGACTACGACTACCCATCGCCCTACAACAGGCCTTCCTGGCCAAACGCGTGGAC
>CAUJNA010000166.1:169719-306271 GCA_963377175.1 Effrenium voratum
ACACATCCCGCCAGAACAGGTAGTAGAACCTGCTGAAATGGCAACTCTACAAGGGGTGCTCTCATTTTGGGTCTTTGTTTCTCGTTCAGCAGGGGCCCTTTTTCGTAGTTCTTTTCCTTTGTTCCCGACCTCCGCCCTTTCTGTCGCGGCAACCTTCGACTTGCTTAAGCCCCCTGAAAAAAAGAAAGAACACATATTCCAATGGTGATAGATTCCCTTTAAAACCAGCAGGGCAAAATCAAACCTTTTCATTTCAACAAATGGAAGCAACCATGGTTGAAACCCATTTCCTTGCTATTTGCGCAGAGAAATCGACAGAAATCGACACCTTCGGCTTCCCACCCCCCCGTTCCAACCTGCACATTCTTCAGCAAATGAGTCACAATCAGAACCCGGTATTAAAATGGTCTACCCAGAACCATGCTTCAAAAATTAATAAGGCGGATATCCGCAACTATTTCTGGCTGGGACTGGCCCTTACTAACCTTACCGGGCTTTGATGGTGGCTCAAATGGAAGCAACCAAAACCAAAACCTCCGAACCCGCATCGCATCGGTCACGGCCGGCGGCGTCCTGCACCTCATCGCCGATGCGGAACCTCCGGCCAATCGCCGCCGGCACGTTCAGGCGAGCGTCCCGGGTCTCAGCGGCTCCGATGCGTGTGTTGAGGCGAAGGGTACCCCTTTCGGTGGTCAACAAAGAATACCAAATCACCATTTTGAGGGATCTTCTAGGGGTTGATTCCTTTCAATCGTTTTCAAAAATGGTTGTTTTTGTCACAGCAAGGCGCCGCCCCGATGTCCACGAAGACCCCGTAGACGCTGACGTTGGTGACCTGGCCCTCGCAGATATCCCCGACCCGCAGCTCCTCCAAGGGCGTCGCTCCTGGAAAGGACAAGAAGAAAACCAGGGGAAAATCTAGGGGTACCTTCCATGTTCATTCTTTCCAGGGATTCGAATCTTTTCAGGAAACCATCAAAAGCCCAGGGGAAACAGCCGGTTTTTGAAAAGAACGATGGTTGAAAAGAATGGGGAATCAACCCCTTGAGAAAAGGAGAACTTGCTGGTGCTCAGCAGGCAATGAGGGAATGACCCTCATTCCCTGATGAGCACGAGCAAGACAAGAAGAAAACCAAAAGGAAACCAATCTGGATAGATCCATATTCTTCAAAGCCAGAAGAATAAAACAAAGCAAAACAAACAAAAACTAATTCTGGAAGGCGAATCGAAGGTACAGTTGGCGTCCCTCTATTGGTGGTTCACTTCTGAGAAAAACCAAAGGACCCCCCGTCTCACAGGGGCTCATGTTCCTGGGGTAACAATGAAAGCCATTCCCGACGAACCTTCACTTGGGAGTTCTGCTTGTGGCTCCAAAAGATTCATCAACGTCTTGCAGGTACGTGATATACTGTAAATAATAAAAATATAATCGCGAGCGAACCCCACTCCGCCCCTCCCCACCTTCGTGATCCCAGTTGGTCCGCTTCTTCCGCGGCCGCGAGGCTGAGCGTGCACGAGCCGGAGCCTTCCTGTCAGGCCAAAGCGGCCGTGTCCAAAGTTTTGGACCCAACTGTTTGGCCCAATTTCTGTGGGCTTTTTTACATACCCCCGAAAGTGGCAAGCACACATCCCGGGATTTCCATTTGGGGTATGTACTTTTACTCTTAGACGAGTGTAAATTGTACTTTGTGGATTCCGTATACATTCAGACCCTCTTGAGCTTGCAACTACCGGGCATCGCTGGCGCGTGAGCAAGGCCCCAGGGAGTGGCTTGCTGCCACTGGAAGACGACTCGTTGCGAGATGTTGTGAAAGCGAACTCAAAGGTTGGCACTGGCACCAGTGCTAGGCTGGTGGTCAACTAAGTCCAAACCACATGACCCAAAGCACTCAACATTCAACTGGTACTAAAGATGACTGAAGAAACCGGCTGAACACTTTAAACCACCATGTATTGCAAGTGTGCGCTAGCTTTATCGCAAAAGTGTTGCGCCGGCTCGATGAGAAGCTCACCCGGAACCAGGAATCCACCAAGAATCCACCCGGAATCTCACATCCTTGAGGCTACATATACAGGTCTGTCATAGTCCAAAAGAGAAAGAGAGACATCATATGTTCCTTGTCAAAATGATCGGCTGCATACGGGGCTTGACATCCAAATGGATGTCGTGCCTCCTGTTGGTTTCTGCCACCAATTGCCCGTCCCGGCATCAGCTACCCTGCGTGTTGCACCGCAAGATTCTCAGCAAGAAGAACACCGGGCTATGCTTCCAAGCCGAATCGGCCGTTTTGCCGGGCTGGCACAGAATCCCCATGTCCGGATCGCATTTCTCGGCCCGAAAGAACTGAACATTGATGGTTGAGATGTTTGGGACCTTGACTAAAACTAAACCCCATGCCAAAACCACCCGCTTCTTTTCTCAACACCTCGGATCCGAGAAATTCGACGCATCTCTCTGGCCTCGGCTCCAGCTCGGACAGCTGCTCCTCGTCAGCCTCCATGACCACCTAAGCCCTCCATCATGTCCATCCAACGACTCCACATGATCCAATCCATTAACCTTCTGGATTTAGTAACGTCATCAAACATGTGTATTTCAATACTATCAGGCCCTACATTCGTTGAAACTACAGTAACGCTCTCTTGCACCATGACGCGACACGCGTTTCTGCCACTGCTGGTGTCCCCAGTCCGCATTCCAACTTTCCAAGATGCTTTGCCAGCATCTGGATCGAGTGACCTCAGCACAAGCTCTCAAGCAAAAGCCATGAGTTCTGTCCAAGATCCGCATCCGAATCGATGAAGCCCACACGTGCAGAGTGCGAAGAAGGCCTTCCAAGCCACGCTTGCGCCCCTCGATTACTCCAACTGTGGCTCCGGCCTTGCGCTCTTTCGCAAGTGGCAAGTGGCAACGGTTCAACTTGTATGGGGTGAGCTGAATGATTACCGCTTGTAAGTCTTTACAGGGACTCATACGCCCAATGGCCATGGGAAAAAGGGCATCCTTTGAATCCTTTGTTGACTGATTGAGTTTAAAGGAGAACTCTTCCCCCAAAAAAGGAAACAAGGGCGCCACTGGGCATCTGGGGGGAGAGAGACTTGACGCGCAATCCCTCCCATCGGAAGTCTGAGGGGCAAAATGGCGAGGCCCTCCAACTCCATCCCCTTCCGAAGTCTGCGGCCCAACCTCAAACAACTGCGCATGGGGGGTAGGGCGGTGTGGCCCCAGTCGTCTGTCTTTTTTGAGGGTGCCTTTTGTTTGGTGGTTGTGAAAGGGGACCACAAGGAAAAAAGCACCATGTTGCACCCTTGTCTAGCTCCGTCCATCCTTTTGGCTTAGAGTCGAGTGCGGTCAATTCCAATCAAGCCAGGCGCCTGTGGGCGCCAGCCAAAGTGCTTGCCATATAACGATCCATCCTGGATGGAAGGTGCCAGCGGGCTATCCAATCCGTCGATTGAACTTCTGATTCAATCATTCGGTGAGCTTCGTCGGAAACAAATACCTTTGCTTCCCGCTCGTGGCCCAAACCTTTGCATCACCACAAGCCCGCGCTAGGTCAACTCAAGCCCCGTAGGGCCCAACAGCTTGCAACACGTCTTGCACTGGTTGTCCTGCCAGAGTTAGACTCGCCTCAGCATACGCTTCGTGGTAAATCTGGGAATGAGTTATGAAGCTGCTGGCCAGTGAAGGAAGAATCGCAACCTTGCGAATCGTGAAATCGGGCGTTGAGTCACTTCTGTATCATGCCCTCTGCCATTTCGTGGTGAGGTCAAGCAAGCTTATCAGCTCAGAAGGGTATCCCAACTCAGTGCTGAAATGGCCATGGGTCAAAAGCCCGTACCCCCAGTGAACATCCCAATCCCCACTAAAATAGGCTCTACAATGGGTGGTGAATTCACCATAAATTTTGAAAATGGTGCTTCCAGGCGGAAAGCACCGTCCTACCTGCCTTGCTCAGGCTCTCAGCCAGCTCTCTGACCAAAGGACGATTGGGTGCGTGTTTTTGAGGGTACCCTTTTCAGAAGGGACCGCCATGGGGTCTCTGTTTTCAAAAAACACGGCATCGAAACACTGCAACAGAGAGGTTACATTTATGTCCCTTTAAAAGCCAGAACTTGCTGAGCATGATCATCGCTTATGTGGCAAGCGAATCCAGGCGGCAAAAACATGTACTTTCTTAACAGCTACGAAATCCTAGTCTTAAAAAATGAAATATGTGAGAGAACCAGCTTGCAAATGTGAGACGGTGGCCCTCGTAGTCTAGTCTTGTGTGAATGCGAGTGCTTGTTTACAGTAAATCCATCGGGACCCCAATGTTTATGTTTGGCCCGATTTTAGGAGAACGCAAATACAATCTCGCGATACATACAGGTGAACTGGTCTAGGATTCAGATCCCAAAAGGGATGTTAGATTCTATATCTGCTAAATGAGTATTGCAAACAATATCCATCTTTGTGTTCAACATCACTTTGTTCAAATTCTAATCTATAGTGTGCAGATGTCGACTGAATCCATGCTCAAGGGGAAAAAACAGTTCTTTCAAAAAAAAACGGCCCCACGCCGGGCCTCTCTTACCCTTTTCCGGTTGGCCCAAAGGGAAGCCACCAGGAAAATGAATGCGCAAGCTCGAACCAGGGTTCCACAATTTGACTAAGGGTAGAATAAGACAAGGCGGCTCCGTCCCCCAAAAGGAGAACCGGGTTTGAGTCTTGGGTACCCGAAAAGCGGAGAAGTGGAACCCTGCTCAGTCAATTCTTCCGGAGCAGCTTCGTGGGGACCTTCAGCAGTGCATCCTTCACCGCGCCAAAGTCCACGAACACGCCAAACCTTAGCCGAAATGAGCCTGGGCTCCTTTTGAGGGTACCTTTTGGGGCAGCTTTACTGGGAAACAGAAGGGAGCCCACCCATGTTGGGAGACACTACTCAAATTCACGGACCCCCCTCCCTTAAAAGGAATCTTCATCATGGGGGGTATATTATGGGAACATTCGGATATGATGCTGGCTCGACTCGTACTGTGTCAAAACAAGAGACCTTCCAACTGGTGGGGTTCCGTTCAAAGCAATTCGGCGAAAGGCCTGCATTCAACTTCCCGTGTCAAATACCTGCAGACTACTGGGGTGAGTTTGGCTTTCCTTATCCTACCAAGAGAAACAACCAAAGAAGGCCCTCGTGTTGCAGAAAGTGGCACGCGGACACCGCAAGAGTTAGAGGTGTGCGAAGTTGTGTGAAACTTTAGCAGAAGTTCAGTGAGTATTTGCCAAAATAGGGGGGACCCAAACAATGATAGCCTTACTTTTGTCAAAGTTTCGCGGGTGTTTGAAACTATTTGCCAAAATAGGCGGAGACCAGCCAAACACTTTTGCCCTTGGGTAGCCTCAAGACGTGAACATATGGCATTAAACTGGTGTACCCAAACCACTGACTAGAGTTTTAACGGCGGCCGCACCTATCCTTCATCTACCCGGGTTTGGATTGTTGCTCACCTGGCTGTGGGTCAAAAATCGGTACCCAAAATGGGTTGCCCAGGCAAATGGAAACGTGAAGTAAAACCTGCGGTCCAATTCGTGGTTGCATTTTGACCGGTCAAGGCACTGGCCCACATTGGTCACCGTGCCCGAGTAGGTTGCATTGCAGTCCAGCTCGGACAGCGGCGTGGCACCAGCATGGGTCCAGTCCTGGAGTCGACATGAATCTGTCGGGGACCCAAAATGGCTGCGGCTCACAAAAATGTACCAAAATGGCACCAAAAGGTAAATGGAACCAAGACTAAAAACGGCGTTAAAAACGGCGTAACCCTGGCGCTCTAATTTTGAGCCACACCCAAATTGGCTTCCCGTGGGAACCCCCTTAAAGCAGCCCGAAACGGTTCAGAAGCACCGCGCTTGATGCTGGTCGTGCAATGCTTCAACGCAGAAAGCCCTTGCCGAGCCTTCCCCATTGGCCCTGCCGCAGAAAGCCGGCTGAAGCCAAAGCTTTGCGGGATGATCCAACTTCCGACCAGCGTAGCGAGGTGGAGGTGGAGGTGAGAGGCGTGCGTGCGGTGTTGCACTAAGTGATGAGGATGTACATCCCCCTGCCTTTGTATAGAGAGAGTGCCCCAGCCAATGTGTGGCTTGCCCTGCACCTAATGAAAAAGAATGAACAGGGCCCTCAAGTAGAAAAGCGCACACCAAAATGCCTCCTGTCATGCACATCAATCGTTTGAAAGCTGTGTAAGCAACCGCCAGCCCAGCAATTATTTATCACATGCGCCCGAATCACGTCTCTTTCTCTGAAATGCACATGTCCCCTCCTAGCAAAACTGCTCGCATAACTGAGGCGTTCGCTTTGAGCTGGCGCACCAGTGACCCTTGCACGGCCTCGGCCTTCCGGACGGAGTGTGCCAACGTCCGGATTGCCTGAAACGTATCCCGCAGCAATAGTCGCCGCTTGGGTATGCGGGGGGATCCTTTGAACATAACCTGGGCTGTTTTGAGATCCCCAGCTAAAAGTTTCACTTTTGGTGGGTTACATGGAAACCCCCACTAAAAACCAACTAAAACCTAAAAAGCTAAGAAGACGCCTGGGAACCGCCAGGTCACGTGTACAACTCTCAAGCGCGCCTCGCCATGAACCCAAGCACGTGCCTCGGCCTGGCTCGGTGCCAAGCTACTGCCAACTTTTACGCGGAAAAAAAAATGCGTTCGGCTGTGGGTCAAAAATTGGGCAACCTCAAAATGGGTAACCCTGCTAAGTGGAAACGTGGACTAAAACCTGCGGTCCAATTCCTGGTGGTCTAATTTTGACAAATGCCCATCTCGGATGCTCGCATTCGTGCAGTGCGGAGCCGCTTTCCAGAGGCCGAGTCAGCTTGGCAATTGTCAGTGTCTCGTGTAGAAAGCAGGTAGAATCTGGCTAGATTGGCAGTTCTGAGATTGGGGTGTCCTTTTAGGGTACTCCATGTTTGGTGGTTTAAAGGGACACCAAAAGGAAAACCCGTCTGATTCCTAGCAACCAGACAAACCCAGATGACCAGAGGATCCATTTCCCTCACCTCAAGTGGCAACTTCAATGGAAACTACCAGTCTTGGTGGCCCCCAGCGGTCCCCTTGGCTTTTTAGGCTTTTTGGGTTTAGTGGTAGTTTCCAATTAACCCACTAAAAGTTAAACGTTTAGCAGGGGATCTGAGGGCAGCCCACCAGGCAATTGAAGCTTTGGAATGGGGAAATCCAGGGACCCCGAAAGAAAGTGTCTTCCACCACCACCCCGTCGGATTCCATGTGTGGGAAGGAAGGATTTAGCACCATGTGTTTTTCGTGGCAGATAACGAGCCAAATTCAAGAGAGTTGGGGTGGTACATGCACTCAAAAGAGCAACCGGCATCAGTATCAAACTCCCACCATCCTCTTGAAACGGGTCGTGCACTTCGATGATAGTTCCATTTTGGGGTGTGCTGCAATTGGGGACATCATCCGACTCTGCTCAAGACCCGCAGATTGGGTTGCCTACCAGGTTTCGGGCTAATACCTGCCCGCACGAAAGTCCAGTTGCAGCACCTTAACGGCGCTGAGCATCGCTGAGCACTGCACGTACGCCAACCGACTGATAAGCACATCCGCTCAAGCGCACCTACTTAGCACTGCACACCTGCCAGCCAAATGAAGTTTGCATTCAGGGCTTTCAGCAATGCATCAACACTTTTGCATGCCGCTTTCAGCGTCCAGCGCGAAACGCGCGCGGGGTTCGGAAGCCGGCCTTGGCATCTCGACCGCCCCACAGGAAGACCAACCAGGCCTGGGCAATCAGCTCGCCATTTGGCCGTTTGGGATCCCATTTTGGGGTAGGTGCACCACCCATTGTAGTCTATTTAAGTGGGGATTGGGATGTTCACTGGGGGGACGGGGTTTGACCCATAGCCATTTGCTTTCTCCAGCAACTGGGCGTGTCCTTTCTTGCGGTTTTAAAGTGAAAAGTGGAGACACCGAAAGCCCCATGTTGGGCTCCGAACCCCTCAAACACGACGAACGACACACCCCCCAAAAGTTGTTTGTTTTTGCATGAGTCTCCTGTTGGGAAGCCGAGCACAGCGGCACGCACCCAAAGCCTAGGGTCATTCTTATAGCAAGGACCCAATGTAGATGACAACCCTTAGGTAACCGATGGTTCTACGAGCCCAACATTTCTATTTTTGATGGTGGTTGAAACAGAAAAGAAACGTGGCAAAGCCTCAAACCCAGTTCGGAGCCATGCGGCTGGGTTTAACACCCCCACGTTCATTGGCGTTCGGCTTACGCGACTGCGAGCCTGGGCCCGGAACCTCGTGGGGCGCTTCCGGCCTCGTGTCGTGGAAGGTCAACACCGGCCTGGTGCCGGCAGGGCCGGCGGATTCCGCCAGCCCAGGAGCCCCACATGTAATTAGCGGGGCAATGGGGCTGCAAGGGGGTGGCCTCAAAGTAGGGGGGACGGGTTTTACTTTGGTTTCCCTTCAAACCCGGCCCAAAAAGGGGACCAACTCAAAACAAGACAAACCCCCTTGGGCCATGACCTTGTCAGCTGATCAAAGAGCCGCTGCACGTATGCCGCCTGCCGGGAATTGCACTAGCACATGCAGGTGTCGCAGGCTCGGAGGAAAAAACATCAAAGCAAAGCAAACCGAGAAACTCAGGGACTTGGGCAGCCTCCCCCCCCAAAAAAAACACAAATTGACGGGAAATCACCACGTCAAGCTTAGCCATGGAAGGCAAAAAACCACAAGCTTCGCCATCAAATACAAAAAACAACACGCCAACCGTCGCCACGAAAGGCAAACCCGGCCCTGCGACCGCCTCTGCCAGTAATGCGAATTGTTCCGGCAAATCTTGCGCAGGGAATAGCCTGGCACGGGCCAACCCTGGCCCTTGCCCATCGAACGTAGGTAGTCTTCAAATGGCCATGGGTCGAAACCCCGTACCCGCCATGAGCGTCCCAATCCCCATTAAAATAGACTAAAATGGGTGGTGCACCTAATTGGTTTTGACCCACAGCCAAATGTTGTGGGAACCCTTCACTGCCCCTGTTCTGAGAAAAAAAGGGGGCAAGTGAGGCCCTGCTTGATGTAGGTAGATGGCAACAGCTGTCTGCTCCAAAGCTATCTGCAGAACAGTTTCTCCTACTTTCATTGCTAGGCTCCGGGTAGGTGCACAATGGCAACTGCCAAAACAAACAGACGGTTCTTGTAGCTGCGGCCCCAGTTGACTCACATACCGTTTCTGGCCAAAAGCCCTGTTGGCTTTGGATCGAAGCCGAGCGTAGCATAACATAGCTGTTGAACCCTGCGTTGGGTCACTCTTCTGCTTGCGTGGGGCGTGGCAATCACACTGCTCGTTGATTCCAAGCGCGATTCAGTCATGGACAAGAACAAGGGCTCGCCACCAGTCTGGAGTGCACACCAATCTGTACAAGCCACAGGCACAGTTTGCCCTGCAACTTTGGCGCTTGGTTTCCTGGAGACGACTATGTAGCCCATTCATGTCCTTTTGGTAGCATACATGGCCCTGTTAAATAGAATAAAACCACACTAAACCAGTGAAACCCATCTATGTCCAACCAAACTCACCTCCAAGGGTTCAGCCACAAAGCTACAGAACCGGGCCGCAAGATCGCCCCGCGGAAAAAAACACCTGATCTGGGCTTGGAGTAGCGGATCTCGTTTTTTTTTCTGTTTTTAAGGGCCCAAGCTTTGGAGGTGTGTCTTTTCTTGAGGCGGACTTTCTTCGGGGAAGCCGAAAGGAACCGCCCAAAACGCAAAGGGTGCCACTGTGGACGAAATCCGTTCGCACCACTTTGAAACCACGGGGAACCATTGCTTGGTATGTACAAGGGAATCAAATCAATCCAGGGTTTCTTAGGTGCAGGATGGACCAAATCGAGTATTAGCTGGCATGCTACGTCAGCGTTGCTGCTCCTGCCTCTCCTCCGATGTTGGCCAGCGCACCTGCACGAGAGGGGCAACGCTCACGAACCCCCCGCCCCGCAAAAAGATTCCTACCTTCGTCGGAGGGGTGCTTAGGGTTCTCAAAGGCTCCAATCTGAGCTGCCGGAGCGGCCAATGCCAAAGCCATGATCTGTCGTGCCCAAGGCTTGATTCACAAGCTGATCCAAAATGGCCATGTAGAGAGCTGAGTAGAGAGCCTGGAAAAGAGTTCGCACATTCGGCGTGCATTGTTTAGGATTCGGACCCCCTAATATGGCGCAACGGTGTTCCTTTTGGTTTCCCTTCAAAAAAATACACCAGACTAGACCCCAGGTAGTCAAAAACATCCCTTGCACACCAGCACCTCGAACAGCACTCCCCGAAGAGCGCCCCAAACAGCCACTAGCATACCTCTGACAGCACCCCAAGCACCAGCCCACTCTCGCAAATCACTTCCCTCTTTCTTGGAAGTTAGCACCCCTATAGCTTTCAGCTATCTGGCCCCAAGGAAACAAAAGAAGGACAAACTGCCCAGACCCATGTCCCTCCATTTCGGGAACCAGCGTTGCACTGTAACACCGCGACGCTCGCTTGAGCGAGCCTTGGGCGGGCTCTCGATTCGCCGGAAGGTACTGCACAAGAGATGCAGAACTGTCAGAACTCATTCCCCCATCCCAAAAACACAAAACTGTGTCTTTTCTGGGGGGGGGGGGTGACCCCCCAAAATTGGCGCATGTCCCTTTGGCTTTCCCTTGCAACCAAGTCCAAAAAGGGCACAACACGAGAATGGACCCAAATGGGTGTGGTTCAAAATCAAAAAGCTAGGGTCCAGGTACATTTATTTGAGCCACAGCCAAATGGCCATGAACATCCCAATCCCCACTAAAATAGGTTCTTAAATGGGTGGTGCACCTACCCCGAAATGGTACCAAAACGGTTTTGACCCACAGCCAAATGTAAAACACCTGAAAACGATGGACAACGCCTCCCCCTCTCGCCGCCTCCATCTTCTGCAGCAGCCGCTGCAGCCGCTCCAGCCGCGGGAGAGCCTCCCGTGCAGCCGAAGGATTCGGCCGGAGTCCTGTGGGTCCTCCTGAGGTTGCACGGGGAAACCCACGTTGGGTGACCTTTTCTCGGTTGCTTTCTGCTCCCCTGCTAAAAGTGACTCACTTTTAGTGGTTTAATGGAAAACCCATTAGTTGGCAAAAAGTTGAAGTCCTAACATCCAAGCAAAATGCACCAAAGTTTTCCAATGATCCCCAAAGAGACCCACCATTTTGGGGGCAACGGAGCCCTTGTTGCACCTTGACCTATCCTTGGGTCGCGGCGACATCACCCGCAATGAGCAGACCTTCCGGCAGATGCTTCAAACGTTGAAGCGCTTGAAGAGAGAGTTCTGGACCGCGGACCAAATCAAAGGCGCCGTTCAGTGACCCTGGAAAAAAAATGGGAACGCTTTTTGGGGCTTGGACCATTTTTAGTTCTTGGCAGCCACCAAAAGCAAGGGAAAAAGAATTGGTGCCACTGAACAACTGAGGAAAAGACGAGGGGCAACTTCCATTTCCATTCTTCCCAGGGATCCGGTTCTTTCTAGAAAACCACCAAAAACCCTGGGGAAATGGCGGGTGTTTGAAAAGAACGATGGCTGAAAAGAATGGGGAATCAAGGAGCCGTGGTCAAAACTTCATGACACAAATGAGAGTGTTCTCTACATGAATGAGCCTCATGGCTCCTTGCAAATCCTGCCCGTTAAAGCAAAGACTGGACCATCGCACCTTCTTGATGTTGGCATTTGCTCTGCCAGCCCTTCGAACATCTGTTTTTTTTCTGGGCGATATACTCATTCAACATTCATGCCTGCAAATCGGGGCAGGGGTGTTTCTCCTCTCCAGAAGGTAGAAATCTCGACTAATTACTTGCAGAATGCCACTGTGGATGGACGAAATCCATTTCGCACCACCTAAGAAGCCGTGCAATGATTCGATTCTCCTGTAAATACCAACACTGGTTTCAACCATAGTTTCTTCGGGGCGCGAAATGGGTTTCGTGCTTCCTCCAAGCTCCGGCCCGGGAATGCGGGGGGTCGGGCCGCCTGCGGCGAGGCGAGCCGCCGGGGCTTGGAACTCGCCGGGCAGAGGCTGGAACCAGCGCAGCAGCCGCTTCAGCCTGAGCTCTGTTCCGATTTCTCACGGCCACGAGAATTTCGGCGTGGTTTTGGTGGGGAATGTGGGGCCCCCACATGTTCTGAAGCTGGGAGTGAGCTTTGACCAGGGGTCTTGAGTGGACACCATGGTTGAGGGTGGGCCCCATGAAACTTCTTGGCAATGCTTGTTTCTATGTGCGCGGGAGGCCAGCTGGAAGCTGGACCTGAGTCCACTCTCTCAAACCAGGAGAAACTGCGATTTCAGACTGTATGGAGCGAGAAAACGCCGCAAGTAGCCATTCAAACTATATCCGCCGACGTTGCTCGGCGTGTCGGATACTTACTAGAGGATAGAGGATAACCCCCCCCCTAACCCCCCCCCGCCCGACGTCTATTACGTAGGTTTTTTTGGGGGGGGGGGGGTCCCCCACGTACCGCGCGGCAATTTGATGACGTTCCACTAAACGTAGTCTTCGGGGAGCCGGTGTCGCAAAACAGGGGTCCCAGGCTCGATTCCCCCTGCCGGCTTTTTTGCTGGCTTGGGCTTCCTGCATCCTTTTGCCGAAAATCTGGAAAAACTCAATGTTTTTGGACGTCCTCTTTGCGAAAACGCTGGAAAAACCGTGTTTTTTTTTGCGGGAAATACTGGGGAGCAAAGGGGAAGTGCAAGGATACATACATACATACATACATACATACATACATACATACATACATACATACATACATACATTACATACATACATACATACATACATTACATGCATTACATTACATTACATTACATTACATTACATTTACATTACATTACATTACATTACATTACATTACATTACATTACATTACATACATTACATACATTACATTACACACATTACATACATACATACATACATACATTACATACATACATTACATACATACACTTACATTACATACATTACATACATACATACATACATACATACACATACACATACATACATACATACATACATACATACATACATACATACATACATACATACATACATACATACATACATACATACATACATACATACATACATTACATACATACATACATACATTACATACATACATACATACATACATACATACATACATACATACATACATACATACATACATACATTACATACATACATACATACATACATACATACATACATTACATACATACATACATACATACATACATACATACATACATACATACATACATACATACATACATTACATACATACATACATACATACATACATACACACACACACACACACATACATACATTACATACATACATACATACATACATACATACATACATACATACATACATACATACATACATACATACATACATACATACATACATACATACATACATACATACATACATACATACATACATACATACATACATTACATACATACATACATACATACATACATACATACATACATACATACATACATACATACATACATACATACATACATACATACATACATACATACATACATACATACATACATACATACATACATACATACATACATACATACATACATACATACATACATACATACATACATACATACATACATACATTACATACATACATACATACATACATACATACATACATACATACATACATACATACATACATACATACATACATACATACATACATACATACATACATACATACATACATACATACATACATACATACATACATACATACATACATACATACATACATACATACATACATACATACATACATACATACATTACATACATTACATTACATACATACATACATACATACATACATACATACATACATACATACATACATACATACATACATACATACATACATACATACATACATACATACATTACATACATACATACATACATACATACATACATACATACATACATACATACATACATACATACATACATACATACATACATACATACATACATACATACATACATACATACATACATACATACATACATACATACATACATACATACATACATACATACATACATACATACATACATACATACATACATTACATACATTACATACATATACATACATACATACATACATACATACATACATACATACATACATACATACATACATACATACATACATACATACATACATACATACATACATACATACATACATACATACATACATACATACATACATACATACATACATACATACATACATACATACATACATACATACATACATACATACATACATACATACATACATACATACATACATACATACATACATACATACATACATACATACATACATACATACATACATACATACATACATACATACATACATACATACATACATACATACATACATACATACATACATACATACATACATACATACATACATACATACATACATACATACATACATACATACATACATACATACATACATACATACATACATACATACATTACATACATACATACATACATACATACATACATACATACATACATACATACATTACATACATTACATACATTACATTACATTACATACATTACATACATTACATACATTACATACATTACATACATACATACATACATACATACATACATACATACATACATACATACATACATACATACATACATACATACATACATACATACATACATACATACATACATACATACATACATACATACATACATACATACATACATACATACATACATACATACATACATACATACATACATTACATACATACATACATACATACATACATACATACATACATACATACATACATACATACATACATACATACATACATACATACATACATACATACATACATACATACATACATACATACATACATACATACATACATACATACATACATACATACATACATACATACATACATACATACATACATACATACATACATACACATACATACATACATACATACATACATACATACATACATACATACATACATACATACATACATACATACATACATACATACATACATACATACATACATACATACATACATACATACATACATACATACATACATACATACATACATACATTACATACATACATACATACATACATACATACATACATACATACATACATACATACATACATACATACATACATACATACATACATACATACATACATACATACATACATACATACATACATACATACATACATACATACATACATACATACATACATACATACATACATACATACATACATACATACATACATACATACATACATACATACATACATACATACATACATACATACATACATACATACATACATACATACATACATACATACATACATACATACATACATACATACATACATACATACATACATACATACATATGTACATGCATGCATACATACGAGAGAGGGAGAGTGGGGAGAGAGAGGCTTGGGGGGATGGGGAGGATGGGAGCAGAGGGAGGGAGAGAGGACGACAGAACACACAAGGGAGACAAGGAAGAGAGGAAGAAGGAGAAAAGGGAGAGGACAATGTCGGCGGACTGAGCCGGAGGCTCTAAAGTTTTGTCCGTTGCTCCCATCAAATCCCGAATCCAAAGTACAACCCCTAAGTGGAAAGCCTGAGGCCGTCCCTCGTCATACGATGTTCAATGTACCCACGGACACTGAATTGAAATTGACAAAAAAACAGGGGACCCCGAAATAGATGCAGACCGAAACACCTCCATACACATTGATAAAGGGGTGCGGGGCTGGCAATATTTTTGTCAGGGTCAAGACTCCCTACGTGGGCCATGGTCATGGTTCCTTGAATAATAAACTTCTGCATTGGTCGCCTACATTCTCAATTAAATTATTAATTATGATCACCACGATTGTCTAGGGGGGGAACCCAAAGACCCTTTCTGGAAAAGGGGTTCTGAGCCAAGGATTCTCATGGAACCTTCTTGGGGAGTTGGTTTGTCCTGAAATTCACCCAAAGGGAAGCCCAAGCATTGGCAACTCAATTCAAACCACCGCAAACGGGACTATTTGTGGACGATTGCAAAATTCAGACATCGCACCACGAAATGAAACCCAACAAGGGAATGTAAATACCAACAAACGCTATGGCTCAGTTCATTTCAACCCTGGTTTCATTTCGTGCGATTGTTGGATGCGCCACAGTCATGTTGACCCCTGAAATCTCCTTCAAGAAAGACTTCCAAGCACTGAACAGGACCCAACAA
Source organism: Effrenium voratum (assembly GCA_963377175.1). Lineage (NCBI taxonomy): Eukaryota > Dinophyceae > Suessiales > Symbiodiniaceae > Effrenium > Effrenium voratum. Next base: position 186,172 of record CAUJNA010000166.1, read on the forward strand.
ATGTTCTCCCCCCAAAAAATACTGCGCTGCTCCCCAAAAACTGCGTGGCAAAAGAAGTCCAAGCATAATAACACGTGGACCCCCCCCACACCCCCCCACCCCGTAATTACACGTGAGTCATAATCCAAACGTGGTATTAAATTGGTAATCCCAGAACCAATGGTTCCTATGCCATTTCAAACCAATGGAATGCCATTTCGTCATCTCTGCCACGAATCGCTTTTGAGGGCGTGGCTCACGTGGGGCCTCGATCCTGGGGCTCCGGGCGCCTGCTCGGCCACCGCGAGCTGCGCCTCGAAGCCCAGGAGCGCGGACCTCGGCGCAGGGAATCGGACGGCTGAGTCAGCCAAAGGGGAGGGGAAGAGGCGGCTTCCACGTCACCTGCCACTTCAAACGGCTTTCACAGGTGTTTTTTTTTTAGGGGAAATAGATGGGTTTCCCTGGTAGATGACTAAACCAGGTAAACCAGTGCCATCTATTAGACCAAAACAACAAAAAGGACACCTATGCTTGTTTCCTACCACATACCCTTCTTTATTCTTAGCTTTGTGTAGGTAACAGTTTGAATCAGCTTTGTGAATCCCTTCCACCTACCGCTCGGAGATTTCCCGTTTAACCTACCACTGAATTTGTTGTTTCTAGGGCTTCTCAAAGTGAACGAGCCTCTGGCGGGGGAAAAAAAACGCCGCAGGGTGCCCTTTCAGGGATTTTGTCCTGTTTCCTGACTGTACGTGGAGTAGAAATTGGTCTTAGGGTACGTCCGTGGGGTACACAGTGGTTGATAGAAATTCAAAGCCAGAAGGAGAAAGCAAGGGCGCTGGACCAAAAAATCACCTCTGGGCTCTGGAAGGTTTGTGTTGGGAGAAAGTAAATAGAAATTGAGCTGAGTGCGGCATCCAACTCCTGCGGCACTTCCCCGGCGACTCGGAGAAGCTACGGGTTCAGGCTCTCCCCCAAGCAGGGGGTTGAAACCTGAGAGAAGAACTTGTTGCCTTGCACACATTGTGTGCATTTCCTAAAAGAACGACGCTGCTCATATGAAAACCAACCTGGAACCAACAGGATGTGGGTATGAATTTCAAGTGCGGACCCTTTGGTAGACATGTTCATGGGGGTGTATGCCTAGTGTTCCCCACCATATCGTCACTTCCCCCGAGTGCCAGGCTTGCTGGCATGACCGGCCTTCCGGAGCAGCTCCTGTTCGGCCACGCCGGCTCCAACTTACATGCAAATGGCTTATACGGGGCAGGGGCGAATGGACCTCAGGCAAGATTGCTCCAATTTGAGATGTTCATTTGTCCCACACTTCTCATGCGGACGAAAGCCATGAGCAACTTGAGAAGGCAACGTGCAACCTGATCAAACATGAAATGAGAAAGGACCGAGTAGCTGAGTAGCACCCTCGGATTAGTTGGGGCGAAACCCTTTTTCGGGTCAGAAAAGCCCAACCCACTTCTGTCTGTTTGTTTCGCCACGCGGGAAATATGTCACGGCTCGAGCCTCAGCCTTCTCCAGAGCGGTTTCTGCCTGACAAGGCTGCACGCCACATCCATGGCGGTCGAACCTCCTGGGAAAAAAGAACTCCTGGTTGGCTGAGCTCGTCATTCAGAAACTTGTCTGACCATCCCTACAAACCCCAAGTAACCGCAGGCTGTAGTCAGTCCACCCAGAAGATGTGCAGCTCATGTCTCCAATCAGCCCTTCATGCGCGATACCCACAATCCTGGCCTCCAAAGTGGGGCAGCTCGTGTCCTGGCAAGCAAATTCTTCCAGTGCAGACTTGGGCTCCCTTAGGTTGAAAGCGAAGCATGGTTTTGTCCACGTTCGCCTCTCTTTTCCTCGCAAAGAGGTGTCCCACTCAGGGAAAATGCAGGAAAAGTCCGGCACGCTGTCTGCAACGGTGGCCTGAGAGAAAACCCAAAGCTCCAAGCCTGCATCCAGGCCGGCTTGTAGATGCAAATGATGCGAGCCATCCATTCTGTGACCTTGGCAAGAAGCTCTGGTTTTTCAGTTCGGCCCTCTCCGGGAATATCGTTCACGGATTCAAAGCCACAGCTATTGCAGCGCAATAGTGACTATTCTTGGTTGCTTTCTGCTCCCCTGCCAAGAGTTTAACTTTTAGTGGTTTAATGGAAAACCCCATTAGTTGTCGAAAAGTTAAAAGTCCTAACATCCAAACAAAATGCGCCAAAGTATTGGTGGCTAGTCCTATCTGGGGCCACTAAGGACCATTTACGGGCATGGCATTCCCATGGCTCCCCTTGTTATGGCTCAGCAATATTGGAGGGTACCGAGACACTCGTGCTTCTTTCTGTCCGAGCTTTGGGCGGATTGCCGGCTCCCCGTCGCAACTGCTGACCTGCGTTTTCTTTGCTTGACCCAAAGATGCATACAGCCAACGTGAAAGGAATCTCCGTTCACAAGACTGCCTACATTTCCCCCTTGTCACGGTCGAGCAGTTCTGGGCCGATGTGTGGCCCAACCCCGGCCCGGACGACATTGACCTCACCAAAAGGCGCTCACTTCAAGCGCACCTACAAGGTGTTGAGAACCTCCAAAGGGGAAATATAGGGATCCTTTGTTTGTTGATCAATCCTTTGATTCAGAGCTTCGCATAGGCTTTCTGCTTGTGGATCTCCCATTTACCAAAATCGGAGTCTATGTGTGTGTGTAGTTGATTCTGAAGGTAACCCCCCTCCATACAAAATCCGAAAGACGGGAAAACAAAAGAAAAACAAAAAACATTCAGGCCCCCTTGTGAGAACAAAAAAAACCACTTGGAGGTCTATGGGACATCGGTCTCTCGGCATCGAACCTGCGGAGCTTCAGGATGTGAAAGTACTCATCCGCGTGGGTCTGGGCGACTGGCAAGGGCTCTCGATTGGCCCAAACTGCAACCCGATTTTTGTCTGGGTCCATCCCAGAAAATCCACTCTCCAAGCACCAGAAAAGGGAGACTCACAAGAGTCACATTGAGAGAAGCAGCTCCCAAGTTTCTGGACACCCACTGCCAAGTAATTTCTTCGGATATGCTCAAAGTGCAACCCTGGCTTCACGGAAGGAAGGTTTCGGTCATCCGCAAAAGCAAATTGTGCAAGTCTGCCAGGCGATTTGGCAACTAGGTAAATGTGAAAGACTGGACCGCGTGTGAGTCTCTAACCCGAGAATACCTCAGCGCTGCGTACCAGTGAGAAGTTCTAACGATGCGCAGAGACTTACATGGCTGGCAAAGTGCAGCAAGATTGGCAGACCCTTAGCAGACATCAAAAAATGGCCATGGGTCATAACCTATGCCTCCCTTTTTGGGCGGATGAACACCCATGTACCACCTATTTTGATGTTCACCAGGGGCACAGGGTTTTGACCCACAGCCAAATGAGTCCCGAACATTTCAGAGAAAACATGTATGTGGACTTTTCTATGTCTTGAACATACTCCCACGCACCTAGTGTAGGTCACGCGGACTGAAAGCTTTCTTGAATACCAATCAACGGCCCTGGTGAACCTTGCCCGAAGCGCACGCCTCACCAGTGCTGAGTTTCGCCAGCCTCGCGGGCAACAAGGGGCTTCGAAGAACCGAAAGACCCATGCGAGCATCTGACAAAGCCAGAGGCGTCCTTCTGGCGGCCACGTGTTTGAAGCATGGAACCAGCACAGTGTTAGAGGAAACCCCTTTTGGGACCGCAACGAACTGGGTTTAAGTCTACCCGGAGCCCTGCCTGGACACCCCTTGCAACCTCCGGCATCGGATCGAGAAATGGCCATGCCGGATCAGGATCTGGACTCGTGGGCCAGCACCAGTTTCACGGGTTTTCGCTCAGTGAGTTGGCTGCCTTCTCTGTTCGGTGTCCAAAGAATGCCCGTGTTTGTTGGACAAGCAAACAAAAGCATTGACATGTGGGTACGGGTCAAAATGAAACCACCAGGACATGGACCGCAGCTTAAATCGTCCTTTCTATGTACCAGGGTTCCAGCAATTTGGGGGGTACCAACTATTCTTGACAACCATGTAGAGGAAGGGAAGAGATCCTCTGAGACATGGCTATGTCCCAAACGGCGAAGCCAGACGCCTGGCCAAGGGCAGGCGCATCTCCCGGAGCAATGCGAACAAGGGCCAGCCGCTGTACAGCAGGTCCGCCAGCCTACGGACAATCCCACCCGTTGAGGTCTGAGCAAAAGGTCTGAGCCAGCAGGGGACGACCATCAGGGAAACCACACAAATACAACAGATTCGACAGGAAAAGTTGTCCATAGTCATTGGGGGCCGAAGGGAATATTGATCAACCCCCAGGTAAAAGTCATATGATGGCAAGGTGTGACTGAGACTTGAACCTACGTGGCTGCCCCAAGTTGCTTCTGGTTTTCCACGGGGCCTTTGGGAATAACCGAACCCGAAACCGCCTTGAACCTGAAAAACTGAGAGCCCCTCCTGCACGAGTCGAGCCGGGGCTCCCCGGCTTGAAGCCAGTGGGGTTCCAAAGGAAGTAGCCCAAGCCCACACCTCGCGCAGGGAGCCACGCGTCGCGTTGGTGGACGTGTTGCGTTTGGTGGACGTGTTGCGTTTGGCTTTCTTTTCTTAGAGGAACGTGTGTTTTGTTGTTGATTTTTTTAGGGGAAGCCAAGAGGAGACAAGCCAAAAGAGGAATCTGTCCCTCAGTTCGACCGCCAAATCAAGCCACTCGAGCGGCCCGGGTGGCAGAGACGCTTCACGGGGCTCCCAGCCCAGCTTCTCCCAGGTGTGCAGGGCCTCAGACGGAAGGCCTTCAGGCAGGGATTCTTACAGTAGACACCTGAACATTGCCTTGTAAATGGTGTCCAACTTTATTTTGGGTGGAAAAGGCCATGTTTCAAATGGGCAGAATGTATCTTGTCAGGAGCCCTGTCATAGGAAGAAACCAAGATGCATTGGAGGGCCTGTTTCACACTGACAAACCAATTTTGAAAGTAGATGACATAGCTTCCTTGATATGGGCAAGCAGGATGATCAAAACAAAACGGGTTGGCTTGTGCCGGCACCCTGTCGGGGGGGGTAGTTGAATAGGAAACAAAATGGACACCAACCATTTTGGAGCTTCCATATCCTATTTTGAGACACACCAGATTTGTTCTGGCCCCAAAACCCATGTCTTTGCAGATTTTTCGGTAACTCCTTGGCCCCCTCCAAGTCAAATTTGGATACGAGCTCCGTCCAGCTCCGGGGACCCTGGCGGTTGGGGAGAAGAGCTGCGCGTCCAGTCGGTAGGCTCGGGGCCTCGCAGGCGAGGCGACGGGGGAGGTTCGATCGCCATCCGGCTCCTTAGGCTGTGAGGTGGCTCGCTGTTTTTTTCCCCCAGATCTCGTGGCAGCTTCCACCAGGGCATTGAATAGAGAAAGACACAGATGCAAGAAAGTCGTATGTATGGGATAGTAGACATAGTAGTTCTGTATATATATATATATATGGAACGGAGAGATGGGCGGGAGAGATAGGAATGAGAGATGGCACGTCGAATCTCCACAGGCCGCGGCGCGCTGAGCAGCAGCACCAGGTGTGCCACCCTGAGGATCCGTCCGGGTCAGTCCCCTCGAGCGGTTGGGTCGTTTGGAGCAGAATCGGTGGTTTGGCTAAGGAGTCGGGAACCCCCATTTACCCACAAAAGCCAGGGGTTCAAAGCCCACAAACTAAGGGTTACCTGAGTATTCGCAGTGGGCCCCTTCAACTGCTCGCATTCTCAAAACAACCTTTCTTTCGCGGGGTTTCCCTTTAAACCACCAGAAAAGAGGCTGATGTGGGTTCCTCTTTTTCTGAGGGCACCCCTGTGTTGGGGGTTTCAAAATAACCCCAAAAGGTGAACCACTTGTTTTTCTTGTGGGGGAGGTCCCTAAAAGTGACACGCTTGCTTGGAGGAGGTCGCTTGTCCTATGTCCAAATGGCCGGGCACCAGGCAGGCAGCCCAAAGGGCAGTAGCCAGCATTCTCGGTGCAGACCTGGCGAGGTGCCGTGCCTCCTAAGGGAGACGTATATGGCCATGGTTCAAAATCCAAATCGGTTAGCCCCCAGTGAACATCCGATTCAATCCAACCACTAAAATAGGTCCTAAAATGGGTGGTGAATTCACCTGTCCAGCCCTAAACATCCGCAAGAGACCTGTCCAGCCCTTGGGCTTGCAACAAACTGACTGTTTTTTGCAGCCCCTACTAGAAATGAACAGAACCACCTTACAATCGGATTGGTCTAAAAGATGCGCAAACAACCAGCCAGGGGTGTCCAGCTGAGTAGCTTCGAGAGCTCAACTTTGACACCGAATGGGTTTTTTTGCAAATTCGCGGGACCCAAATACTGGACGGCTCCCTTTCGGCTGTCCCTTGAAGACCCCGATTTCGCCTGCGTTGGGATAGAAGAAACCCTTTGAAAACTGGGACAAACCACCTTTGCCCGACCATAGTCGTGTCCACAAGAACAGGGTTTCCTGCCCTTGGCCCACAGCGGCTCATATGGCCGCCTCTCAAAAATAGCTGTACCCTTCCAAAATGGTTAGTTTCTTTTGTTTACCCTGTCATGTCAACCCTAAATTAATAAACCCCTGGTTGATTAATATGGGGGTCAGTTTCGGAAGGGGACACCCTCAGAAAAAAAGACGGGGTTTTAAACTGGTTGCATCATTAAACAACCAACAAGGGGTCCAGTTGGGTGTGTGTTTTTTTGGAGGGTACCTTTTTTGGATGGCTTTAACGGAAAGCGGTGTTCAGCGAAATGAATCCCAACCCATTTCGGTGTCCCCCCAGTTTGAAAAAGACAAGCTCATGTTTGAGGACACCATCCCTCGTGTTTTCACCAAACCCCGGCTCCCAACTCCGATTCGCACCTCTTTCTTCGCCCGACAGAGCTGGTGCCGCAGTGCGGGGCCCAGAAACCGGCGCCACCCATGCCTGAGGGCACCCAGGACGTAGAAGATGTTCCTCCCCCTTCTCCCTTGAACTATTTAATGTTGTGAGTAGAAGCCATACCTACTTGATCCCTGCGAAAAAAATGAGGAACCTTCGGGGCCTGCGTGACACACCCCTCTACCCTGTAAACATGGCTGTTTGCGGCTGCCTTGTTGTGTGATACTTTTGCCGGTTGCCCTCGGAGTTGTTTGTCTTCTTTCAGAGGGCAGACCAAACCTGTACACCGGGCTGTTCTTTGTACCAACCAGTGGCGGATACCGATGATGGAGGAAGGCATGCGCACGCGGGCGGGGAATGCCCGCCCTCCTCACGATGCAGGTCAAACACATAGCTATGATTTCAATATTCATCACACGCGAAGATTTGGAAGATTGAGACGCGTGGTCGACTTTCCCGCATTTGTGGCTCAACAAGTTGACCCAAGAGGTCGAGACAAAGCAGTGTCCCAAAACAACCTCGGTATCGTTCCACCTGAAGCCACTATGGTCTGCCCGAATGGACAACTTAATGGCGACGTTGACCGCATCAGCGGCTGGTCCAATGCAGTCCAATGCGGGAAGCTCCTATTGCTTGCAGGAAAGTGGTATGGGCCAGGGTTTTTAGCCACTGGCCGTTATAGTGTTTGTCAAGGGGGCAGCCATACCACTCTAACGTAGGTACAAGCAGCATGCACTTTACAACCCTTGGTATGGTAGCAAAAACATTGCTGTTTGCAGTCCTCCTACCAAAAAGAACAGACCACAAAGAACAAAAAACCCGGTGAAGTTCATACAAAGCGCCCATATAGGCAAATGTTTGGATTTATGATATTCGAGTTGCAGCACAGAGCTGCAAAAGCTCATTCTGGGAGTTGCGAACTCGCAGCATTCATGGGTATCTTTCCTAATGGATGGCATGTAAGAGGACTCCACTGGAGTAACAAATAGATTGGCATGGGCGAGCATTGGTCATACCAGAACTGGAGAGACATGAACATCCCAATATCAAGACTTTGATTAGTTCAAGACTGCGACTGATTTCGGTTCTCTTCCGTGCTGTAAGAATTTAGGGCCAGCCATTGTCAGGAACAGCATGGATGTCCAGGAGCTCAGCGAGTTGTGACACCGACACTTCATGCAGGCCTATGGGTCCGAACCCCGGTGCCCCGGTGAACACCCAGAAAGCCTTCAAAAAAGACAACCGTGGAGTGGTAACCATCTCCAAAAAGGCACCATAGGTTTTGACCCACAGCCAAATGAACTCTGAAGATTGCGACAGCCGCCTTTTCGCCCTTTGCACAACGCCATCTGTCCAACCCCCGAAAGCCGCGCCTAGAGATCGAGGCCAGGTGCTGCCGCAACGACGTCGCAAAGCTGCGCCAGTGCCTCAATCCGAGCGGAGCCGCTCCGCCGCCGCTCCGCCGCCGCGCCGCGCGTCACGCGCGTCAGGCGCTCGCATGAGAAAAGTCGTCCAATGTTGGGCCCCCGGCGTGGCGCCCCGAGCTCCTGGCGGTTGTTTGGGCCATGGCCGTTGGCTTGCAGAAGCCGAAGCCGAATCGGTTTGGGGGTGTTCCGGGACAAGAACCAGCCTGTTCAAATCCCCAAACCAAACCAAAAAAACAACCTGACGGGTTGCCTGAATGGTGCGGTCTCTCTTGTGTCTGTGTCTCCAAGCTTCGCTGCCCGGCAAATCTCACGAGAGACCGGCCTTGCCGATGGCGCACGCACTGGGACACCGGCAGGCTCTTCAAGTAGGGCCTCACCAGGAAAAGCGAGCAGATCGCTCGACAAATGTGAAGTGTTTGTGGACAAGTCTCGCAAACTGCGCTGTCGCACCGGCAAACCGGACGATCCTGTTCAAGTCAAGGAGGTAATTCCCCACTTGTGCCGGGAAATTCCCGCCTACTTGCTCCCAGTAGGTGTGTCTTTTTTAGGGACCCCACAAAATGATGGTTTTCTTTGTGGTTTCTCTTTAAAACCACCAAAAAAAAAACATCTACCCCCACAAAAGACAGCCCCAAATGCTCTGCGCTTACGGCGCTCCCCTTGAGGCCAACAGGTGGCTCGATTGGTGCTCTCCAGAGTCTGAGGGCAGGTCAGCCGCGCGTCCTGGCCGAAAGCCCAAAGCTCCCAGGTTCAATCCATGGGACGCTGAACGGGTCAGGAGGAACAAATGTGGGCTCGCAGATGTCCCAACCGAATTCGCTTGCTCACCCGAATTCAGATACACGCCAAATACAGCCTCTGATTTCCGCCCCAGGTTTCCGCGAAACCAGAAAAACGGGCTACCGTCAAAACCAGGCGACCCAAAATGGTGGTTGTCCTGTTTTGGTGTTCTTTTAAAACCCCGTTTGCACCATCATCGACCCCAGATAGCAAACAAGGAGAGCCGGGGAACCCAAAAAACAAGATGCGAACAAATATCCGCCGACAACAGACGGCGTGTTGGACACAAAAAAAAGCTCCTTACCTCTTTACCTGTTACCCCTCCCCCCAACCCCTCCCCAACAGGGACCATTTCAGACTATTGCGGGGGGGGGGGGCCCACGTACCACGCGGTGATTCGAAGACGCTTCACTAAATCTGTTCATTGTGCGGGCTTGCGCGTTCGATTCCCCCCGGGTGCGCTTTCGCATCCTTAGCACCTCCAGCGGCACATCGCCAGCATCACCTGCATCATCCGCATCAGCGCCTGCCAAGGATGCGGATGATGCAAGTGATGCCGGGGATGTTGCCCATGCTGGTGGGGGGAAAGGGGAAAGGATCTCAACATCGAAAGCTTTAAGGGGGAAAGGGGGGAAAAGATCTTTGGGATGAAAAGGGAAATCTTTCTCGGGGGGAACAGGCCCTAAGGGGCAATGGGGGGACAGGATCTCAAACGGGAAAGGGGGAAAAAGACTTTGGGAAGAGAAGGGTGGAGATCTTGGGGGGAAAAGGCCTTAGGGGGGAAACGGGGGAAAGGATCTTAAGCGGGAAAGGGGGGAAAAGATCTTAGGGAGGCAAAGGGAGACGAACTGACGGGAGGAAAAGGGAGAAGAACTGAGGGTGGGAAAAGGCCTTAGAAGGAAAAGGGAGGAATAAATGATCTCAACAGGGAACTGGGAAAGGGGGGGGGAAGATCTTAGAAAGGAAGGCAGAAGATCTGGAGCAAAAAGGCCTTAGGGGGGAAAGGGGAGAAATGATCTCAACAGGGAAAGGGGTGGAAAGGATCTTAGGGAGGAAAGGGAGAAGATCTGGTGAAAAAAGGCCAACAGGGAAAGGGGGGAAAAGATTTAGGAAGGAAAAGGGAGAAGCTCTCAGGGGGGGGAAAGGCCTTAGGTGGGAAAGGGGGAAAAGGATCTCAGCAGGGAAAGGGGGGGGGGGAAAGATCAGGGAGGAAAGGGAGAAGATCTGGGGACAAAGGCCTTAGGGGGGAAGGGGGAGAAATGATCTCAACAGGGAAAGGGGTGGAAAAGATCTTACAAAGGAAAGGGAAAAAAAGGCCAACAGGAAAAGGGGGAAAGACCTAAGGAAGGAAAAGGGAGAAGCTCTCAGGGGGGGGAAAGGACTGAGGGGGGAAAGGGTGGGAAGGATCTCAACAGGGAAAGGGGGGAAACAATCTTAGGAAGGAAAAGGGAGAAGATCTGGAAAGGCCTTAAAGGGAAGGGGGGAAAGGATCTCAACAGGAAAGGGGGCAAAGGATCTTAAGGAGGAATAGGAAGAAGATCTCAGCGGGGGGAAAGGCCGTAGGGGGGAAAGGGGGGAAAGGATCTCAACAGGGAAAGGGGGAAGATCTCAGTGAGGAAAGGGAGAAGGTCCCAGGAAAAGGCCTTAGGGGGGAAAGGGGGAAAGGATCTCAACAGGGAAAGGGGGCAAAGGATGTTAGGGAGGAAAAGGGAGAAGATCTGAAAATGCTTTAGGGGGAAAAGGGGGAAAGGAGCTCAACAGGGAAAGGTGGGAGAAGATCCTAGGGAGGAAAAGGGAGAAGATCTCGGGGGGAAAGGGGAAAGGATCTCAACCAAGGGAAAAGATCTTGGGGAGGACAAGGGAGAAGATCTCAGGGGGGGAAAGGCCTTAGGGGGGAAAGGGGGGAAAGGATCTCAACAGGGAAAGGGGGCAAAGGATCTTAGGGAGGAAAAGGGAGAAGATCTTGGGGGGGAAAACGCCTTAGGGGGGAAAGGGCGGGAAAGGATCTCAACAAGGAAAGGGGGGAAAAGATCTTAGGAAGGAAAAGGGGGAAGATCGCGGGGGGAAAAAAGGCCTTAGGGGGGAAAGGAGGGAAAGGATCTCAACAGGGAGAGGGGGGAAAACATCGTAGGGAGGAAAAGGGAAAAACTCAGAGGGAGAAAGGGCCTTAGGGGGGAAAGGGGGAATGGATCTCAACAGGGAAAAATGGCAAAAGATCTTAGGGAGGAAAAGGGAGAAGATCTCAGGGGGGGAAAGGCCTTAGGAAAGGATCTGAGCATGGAAAGGGGGGGAAAGATCTTAGGGAGGAAAGGGAGAAGATCTGGGGGGGAAAGGGGAGAAATGATCTCAACAGGGAAAGGGGTGGAAAAGATCTTAGGGAGAAAAGGGAGAAGATCTGGGGGAAAAAAGGCCAACAGGGACAAGGGGGAAAGATCTAAGGAAGGAAAAGCTCTCAGGGGGGGAATGGCCTCAGGGGGAAAAGGTGGGAAGGATCTCAACAGGGAAAGGGGGGAAACAATCTTAGGAAGGAAAGCGGGGGGGGAAGATCTTCGGGAGGAAAGGGAGAAGATCTGGGAGAAAAGGACTTAGGGGGGAAAGTCTTAGGGGGGAAAGGGGGAAAAGGATCTCAGCAGGGAAAGGGGGGGGGGGAAAGATCTTAGGGAGGAAAGGGAGAAGATCTGGGGACAAAGCCTTAGAGGGGAAAGGTGAGAAATGATCTCAACAGGGAAGGGGTGGAAAAGATCTTAGGGAGGAAAGGGGGAAGATCTGGGGGAAAAAAGGCGAACAGGGAAAGGTGGGAAAGACCTAAGGAAGGAAAAGGGAGAAGCTCTCAGGGGAAAGGCCTTAGGCGGGAAAGGGTGGGAAGGATCTCAACAGGGAAAGGGGGGAAACAATCTTAGGAAGGAAAAGGGAAAAGATCTGGAAAGGCCTTAAAGGGAAGAAGGGAAAGGATCTCAACGGGGAAAGGAGGCAAAGGATCTTAAGGAGGAATAGGGAGAAGATCTCAGCGGGGGGAAAGGCCTTAGGAAGGAAAGGAGGGAAAGGATCTCAACAGGGAAAGGGGGGGAAAGATCTCAGTGAGGAAAGGGAGAAGATCCCAGGCAGGGAAAAGGCCTTAGGGGGGAAAGGGGGAAAGGATCTCAACAGGGAAAGGGGGCAAAGGATCTTCGGGAGGAAAAGGGAGAAGATCTGAAAAGGCCTTAGGGGGAAAAGGGGAAAGGAGCTCAACAGGGAAAGGTGGGAGAGGATCCTAGGGAGGAAAAGGGAGAAGATCTTGGGGGGAAAGAGGGAAAGGATCTCAACCAAGGGAAAAGATCTTGGGGAGGACAAGGGAGAAGATCTCAGGGGGGGAAAGGCCTTAGGGGGGAAAGAGGGGAAAGGACCTCAACAGGGAAAGGGGGCAAAGGATCTTAGGGAGGAAAAGGGAGAAGATCTTGGGGGGGAAAACGCCTTAGGGGGGAAAGGGCGGGAAAGGATCTCAACCAGGAAAGGGGGGAAAAGATCTTAGGAAGGAAAAGGGGGAAGATCGCGGGGGGAAAAAAGGCCTTAGGGGGGAAAGGAGGGAAAGGATCTCAACAGGGAGAGGGGGGAAAACATCGTAGGGAGGAAAAGGGAAAAACTCAGAGGGAGAAAGGGCCTTAGGGGGGAAAGGGGGAATGGATCTCAACAGGGAAAGGTGGCAAAAGATCTTAGGGAGGAAAAGGGAGAAGATCTCAGGGGGGGAAAGGCCTTAGGGGGGAAAGGGGGGAAAGGATCTGAGCAGGGAAAGGGGGGGAAAGATCTTAGGGAGGAAAGGGAGAAGATCTGGGGGCAAAGGCCTTAGGGGGGAAAGGGGAGAAATGATCTCAACAGGGAAAGGGGTGGAAAAGATCTTAGGGAGGAAAGGGAGAAGATCTGGGGGAAAAAAGGCCAACAGGGAAAGGGGGGAAAGATCTAAGGAAGGAAAATCTTAAGGAGAGGGAGAAAAGGCCTTAGGGCGGAAAGGGGGAATGGATCTCAACAAAGAAAGGGGGGCAAAAATCTCAGAGGGGAAGGGGGCAAGGGGGCAATTCCAAAGGGACGCAAATAAGAAAGCAGGCCTGTAATGTCGGCGGCCTGAGCCGGAGGCGTTAAATTTGTGAACGACTGTCAGCGAATAACATTCTGGCTCGCTCCTTCTTATTTGCTTGCAATGTTTTTGGGCTATAAGGTGGTTCAGAGGGGACGGCGGCCTGCTCGCGCCGCGCGCGCGCCGCGCGCGCGCGCGCGCGCGCCTTTTCCACGTGATGTTGAGCACATCGAAAGGCGCGCGCGCGCGCGCGGCGCGCGCACGCGGCGCGAACACGCTTGCCCGATCTTGCCGCCTCCGCCAAAAGTGCACCAATTCGGCGCACGCTCCGCCGCCGTCACCTCCATCCTTGCCGCCTCCGCCAAGCCAAATCCCACCGGCATACGGATGACCCCAGCTTGTTCTCGCTGCTTTCCTGGAACCAAATCCCACTGGCACTCGGACGACCGCCTCGTTATCGCTCAAATCCCAGGCACGCGGCCTCCAGCATCTCCCGTCACCTCGGCGCTGAACCCCGGAAGTTTTTTCTTGGGCGACTTCCGACAGCTCCCTGCTGGCCCATCAGCTTTTCGCTGGAGCACAGCCAGCTGGTGAGCAACCTGGCCGGCGGGGACAGGCGAGCTCACAGAGAACAGGTTGCATCCGCAGAAGCAAATCCCACCGGCACACGCTGCCGTCACCTCCATCCTTGCCGCCTCCGCCAAGCCAAATCCCACCGGCGCACGGATGACCCCAGCTCATTCTCACTGCTTCCCTGGAGCCATAACACGGACGACCGCGCCTCGATATCGCTGCTCTGTGGACCAAATCCCACCGGCACGCAGCGTCACCGCCTCAGCCAAGCCAAATCCCACCGGCACACGGATGACCCCAGCTCATTCTCGCTGCTTTCCCGTTATCGCTGCGCCTCTGTGGACCAAATCCCACCGGCACGCGGCCTCCAGCACCTCCGCGCTGGTTGCAACCGGCACACGCCGCCGTCACCCCCGTCCTTGCCGCCCTCGCCGCTGGCAAATCCCACCGGCACACGCCGCCGTCACCTCCATCCTTGCCGCCTCCGACAAGCCAAATCCCAATGGCACACGGATGACCCCAGCTCGTTCTCGCTGCTTTCCTGGAACCAAATCCCGCTGGCACTCGGACAGCCGCGCCTCGTTTTCGCTGCGCCTCTGTGGAACCAAATCCCACCGGCACGCGGCCTCCAGCACCTCCCGCATCCGCAGAAGCAAATCCCACCGGCGCACGCCGCCGTCACCTCCATCTTGCCGCCTCCGCCAAGCCAAATCCCACCGGCACACGGATGACCACAGCTCATTCTCTGGAGCCAAATCCCACCGGCGCACGGCCGACCGCGCCTCGTTATCGCTGCGCCTCTGTGGACCAAATCCCACCGGCACGCGGCCTCCAGCACCTCCCGTCTGGCTGCATCCGCAGAAGCAAATCCCACCGGCACACGCCGCCGTCACCTCCATCCTTGCCGCCTGCGCCAAGCCAAATTCCACCGGCATACGGCTGACGCCAGCTTGTTCTCGCTGCTTTCCTGGAGCCAAATCCCACCGCCACACGGACGACCGCGCCTCATTATCGCTGCATGCGTTTGTGCACACCAAATCCCACCGGCACGCGGCCTCCAGCACTGCGTCACCTTGGCGCTGGTTGCTTCCGCAGAAGCAAATCCCACTGGCACACGCCGCCCTCACCTCCATCCTTGCCGCCTCCGCCAAGCCAAATCCCACCGGCACACGGATGACCCCAGCTCATTCTCGCTGCTTTCCTGGAGGCAAATCCCACCGGCACACGGACGACCGCGCCTCGTTATCGCTGCGCCTCTGTGGACCAAATCCCACCGGCACGCGGCCTCCAGCACTGCACCTCCCGTCACCTTGGCGCTGGTTGCAATTCAGCCGGCACAGTCACCGACAGTCAAGGTCGTCCCGGCTATACGGTAAACTCGGTAAAACTCGGCACACTTGAGACCGGTCCCGTTCTTGCCGGCAATTCAGCTGGCAGGCCGCCTGTTCGGCCATTTCCCGGCCAGTGGCGTTTACACGGCATGCTGCAAACATGGTACACTTCAGGCCGAACCCCTGCCGATCCTCGCTCCCTTGCGGTTAGACAACTAAACGAGAACCCAACCCCAGAGGGTTTGTTGGGAAACACATACCAATGCTTGCACACCAGCACCTCCAACAGCACCCCGCGAAGAGCGACCCAAACAGCACAGCAAAGAATGCGCCCGCACCGTCACCCAAACCTCAAACAGTTCCCCAAACAGCATCCCAAGACATCACCTGCATGCGCCCTAGCACCCAACGGTCAATCTTGCAAAGATGCGCCCGCACTGCCTCAAACAGCACCCCAAACAGCACCTACACCAGCGTCCCAAATTGCACGCCGAGCACCAGCCGGCAACTCGCAAATCACGTTCCCCTCTGGAAGATAGAGCCCCCATAGCTTTCAGCTAAAAAGGGGGAAACAAAACAAGAGGAGCCCGGGAACCCAAAAGCAAACCAGCCTCACGGCTTGAGTCGCGGTTGCTCCCCTTCTTCATCTCTTTTGGGGTTAATTTCCCAACTGTTAACAACTTAAATCTTGGTTTGCCTTCGGACCCTTGAGCCGGCAAACAACGGGATCCACATGCCATGGGGAGGATTGGCAGCCAGCAGCCTGTGCTCTGACCAAGCACAGAGAAAAAGGCAAAGGCACGGGTGAAACATGACAGGCCCCGCACTACATGGAAGGCACGAAGTCATCTGATTCATCATGAAGAACCAATCGCAGAAATCCGAAAATGGATCCGCACAAACTACCACTCCCATATTGGAAGCAAGGCATAAGCTCGCTCTACACCCATCTGAGCTCGTGTTTGTGGCCCAGACGTGTTTTTCGCCCAGACTGAAACTCCAACATCTTCGAGGCAAGCAAAGAAGAATCAGTGACCGTTTCCTGTGAGCCATTTTCGCAGCGCGCCATCCATTTGGTCTGAAGAGCTGAGGCATCCCGAATGCTTCCAGAGTGGATCGATCAGAGAGCCGAGTGTGCTCAGCATATTCATGTCAACGTGCTTCCAGGCTGCTTCCAAATAAGTAGGGCAAACGCCAAGAGGCTACAGCTTCTGAAGAGAGGGTTCGTCCTAGAAACATATTGGCATCAGGTGTGCGGCAAAAAGGACAATTTTGGCGCACCTGGAACGCCGGGCTGTTCACACGGAGCCGTGCACGTGGCCTTTACAAACTTGCTTCGTAAGCTTGCTTGGATCGTTAGTTTCTCCACCTATTTTCCCATTCGCAACCAATTGCAACTGGTGACTTTGTGGAAAGGGCCGCGCACGTTGTCAATTGGATGCGTGTGGATGGCAAGTTGGGTGGATTCGCCGCAGGTGTGTGGAGACGGGGCCGGCGCTGCGCTTTTGCGGGGGGCTCGGTGTGGACAAGCCTCGGTCACTTGGTGGGTCTGACGCCTCCGAAACAAGTCTGAAACACAGTGTTACCACGATCTGTGTAGACCGGGGTCAGCTGTTCGGATGTTCATGCGCCCCGCGTGTCACGAGCATCCACCACGCAGGTCTCGCTCGCGGGCGGTTTCCGCCTGTCACGAGCGTCCACCGCGCAAGTCTCGCTCGCGGGCGGTTTCCGCATGTCACGAGCGTCCACCGCGCCAGTCTCGCTCGCGGGCGGCTGCCGCATGTCACGAGCGTCCACCGCGCCAGTCTCGCTCACGGGCGACTTCCGCATGTCACGAGCGTCCACCGCGCCAGTCTCGCTCGCGGGCGGTTTCCGCATGTCACGAGCGTCCACCGCGCCAGTCTCGCTCGCGGGCGGTTTCCGCATGTCACGAGCGTCACGCCAGCGTCCACCGCGCCAGTCTCGCTCGCGGGCGGTTTCCGCATGTCACGAGCGTCCACCGCGCCAGTCTCGCTCGCGGGCGGTTTCCGCATGTCACAAGCGTCCACCGCGCCAGTCTCGCTCGCGGGCGGTTTCCGCTGTCACGAGCGTCCACTGCGCCAGTCTCGCTCGCGGGCGGTTTCCGCTGTCACGAGCGTCCACTGCGCCAGTCTCGCTCGCGGGCGGTTTCCGCATGTCACGAGCGTCCACCGCGCCAGTCTCGCTCGCGGGCGGTTTCCGCATGTCACGAGCGTCCACCGCGCAAGTCTCGCTCGCGGGCAGTTTCCGCATGTCACGAGCGTCCCCCGCGCCAGTCTCGCTCGCGGGCGGTTTCCGCATGTCACGAGCATCCACCGCGCCAGTCTCGCTCGCGGGCGGCTTCCGCATGTCACGAGCATCCACCGGGCGCGCCAGTCTCGCTCGCGGGCGTTTTCCACATGTCACGAGCGTCCCCCGCGCCAGTCTCGCTCACGGGCGGTTTCCGCATGTCACGAGCGTCCACCGCGCCAGTCTCGCTCGCGGGCGGCTTCCGCGTGTCACGAGCGTCCACCGCGCCAGTCCCGCGAGTCCGGATGTCACGAGCGTCCCCTGCGCCAGTCTCGCTCACGGGCGGTTTCCGCATGTCACGAGCGTCCACCGCGCCAGTCTCGCTCGCGGGCGGTTTCCGCATGTCACGAGCGTCCACCGCGCCAGTGTCGCTCGCGGGCGGTTTCCAGCCAGCCTCGCACGCCCAGTCTGCACCACACCGCCGTCCCCCCAGCCAGCCAGTCTCGCTCGTGGGCAGTTTCCAGCCAGCCTCGCGCACCCAGTCAAGTTTCCAGCCAGTCTGCACCACACCGCCGTCCCCCCAGCCAGCCCCACACCGCTGTCCCCACAGCCAGCCTCGTACGCCCGGTCTACCCCCAGCCGGCATCGCACGCCCGGTCTGCAGCACAACGAAATGGAAATCCCTTCTTATCTCCGTCGTCACAGCTTGTATCGCTCCCAGGCACCTTAAGAGAAAACCTAAAGCAGAACCCAAGCATCAGAGATGCTTTTGGTAAAAAGGGGGAGAACAAAACACGAAGAAAAAAGGGGAAAACAACAACGACCAACTCAGAAACCCGCAGCCTGAAGCGGCCGCTTAGCCCCGCGGCCTCTTCGCCCAGCAAGTCGCCCAGCGCTTCGCTGCTCAGGCTGCCTCCCATGGACTCGAATTTCCTTTTGATGTCCAAGATACCAAAAGGGTACCCCGATTTTGAGGCTACCCCATTTTTGGTGGCAAAGAGGAACCAAAAGGAAACCAACCATTTTGGAGGGTCCCCTAAAAAGAGACACCAAATGGACTCGAACCCTGCCCCGATTCTACTCTGCCAGGCTGACTCCGGAACCATGGCCAACCAACAGAGTTCCACCCCCAAGGGAAAACTTGTTCTTTCTGTCCCTGATACGAGTATGTCTCAAAATAGGGGAACCCCCGCAATAGCTGTTTCTTCAACCAACCCTCTTTTTTTTTTAAGGGGGGGGCTACCCAAAAAAAGGACAAACCCCTCTACTGGTTGTGTGGTTTCATTCCCCATCCATCCTTTCCCTGCGCCTTCGGGTCGCAGCGGTCGCCCCGCCCAAGCACCTCCTAAGGGCCGAGATGGGTCACCTTCCGCTGAGTCGGTACGCCCCCTTCTCAGTCAGGAAAGCTGCACTCCACTTCCCCAATTCCGATGTGCTCAAAATGACTGACTTCCTGCCAATGGACGGTTTCACATCTCAAGTGGTTTCAACCAACTCAGAAAATATCCAAGGCCCAATCCCAAATCCCCTCAGCTCGCTCGCCTTTTTCTCCCGAGCCAACCACGCATGCTGCAAAACCAATGCCTGCCCTCGTCCCATGGGTTTTTTAGGGTGCCGGCAGCCTTGGAGCTGGACACACCGAGGCCGTTTCAGTAAAGATCGCCCTCAAAAAAACCAGCCATGTCTCTAGCTATTCGGTGAAAACCGCCCCGAAAAACCCGCAAGCTTCACGAAAGCCGAAGGGAAGTGGGCACAACCGGCTTGAAGAGCCGGGTAATTAAGCTGGTTGAGAACGCCTTTGGCCGTTGTACAAAAGGCAAACTTTGCCTTTGCTCCTTTTCTTGGTTGTTGTTGCCTCCTGCAAGAAGTGCAACTAACTGTTTGCGGGCATCCCATTCAGCAAATCCGAGCCTTTTCAACAGCAAGGTGAGAAAGTCCAATCCATAGGAAAGTCTTGCTCTTGGTGTCTGTTTCGCCAAAGGGTCACACATCTACTCCATGGGCCATGCCTCAGCCTTTTTTTCCAGGCTCATAAGAGGCGATGCTGACCTGCCATAAGCTGGCTGCGAGAGTTACCCTCCCACCAACTAACATGGGCTAGTGCACAGACCCTGTAGAAAGACTACTTTCCTCTTGGAAAGGGCCATGTCAGTTGGTGGGAGGGTAGGGAACCGAGTTTCCGGGTCTTGGGAATGAACCGCTTTTGGATGGATTCCCGGAAAAAAAAGACGCCAAATCGGGGATGGTTCTTCTTGGGGGCATTCCATTCCTCATTTCCTGCTGAGAACCTGCAAGAGCATGCAAAACTCGAAAAACACCAGTCTCTCTGGGAATGAACCGGTTTTGGGGATTACCAAATCGGGGATCTATATTTTGTTGTGACCCCTAAACACCAGGTCCACACCCGGTTTCCCTTGGGTTTCCTACTGTGGATGGACGAAATCCTGCACCACCTGAAAAACCCTGGAACCATGATTCCCCTGTAAATACCAACAAACATTGTTTTTTCCCATGGTTTCCAAGTGGTGCAGGATTTTGTCCATCCACAGTATGAGTTCCAAGGGTTGGCTTGGGTTTCCCTGACCCCGCTTTCCCCCGAGCGGTGACCCGCGTGAGCCTCAGGAGTCATTCAAAGCCGATGGCGGAGGCCCCCCGCTTCGCCGGGATCTGCAGCTCACGGCGAAGCGCCTCCCCGTAGCTGGTGACCATGTAGTACCTGCTCCCACAACTTGGTTGAAGGGGAGCGAAAGTTTAAAGATTTTGGCTGTGAAGTGGTTGGATTTCAACCACTAAACCACAATAAGCAAACATGTAAAATGTCTCCCAACAACAAGAAAGAAATGTACGACAAACTATGGGGTCGTGTGGTCGTGTGAACCCTCCCTGCAGGTGTTCTTTTGGTGAGAAAGAAATGTACGACAAACCATGGTAGACAAAAAGAGGTGCCTTTCACTGTCTTCCCCCCTGGTGTCTTCTGCAACCAACTATCAAAGCCACCTCGTGCGGAAAAAGAAAAGAAAAGCAGGGAACGGAAGAAGGGCGAACGATTTGGTACCTCAGGTACGTGGGCAATAACTTCATGCTTACAATGTACAAAAGCCATGGCTATAAGTCTCCGTTCAGCAGGCTATAACCAGGCTTACAAACTACTTACTAAGTACCCGATCGCCCCTTTAAGTAGACCCTCTGGACCCCACTTGAGAAAGGGTCTTTCAAGAGGAATCTGGGGGACCCCCCAACTGTCTTTCAGCACTAGCTCGCTTCCCTGTCAGCGGATTCTGTGGATCCTTCTGAGCATTCCCACAAAAGGGTGTCCAGGTGGAGGGGATAGATCTGAAGACGAACGGCCGGACAAATTCTGGAGCCTTGGAGGCATCAGTTTTGGACATGTAATTCTGATCACCTGCCATATTTGGGTGTGTCTTTTTTGGGGGACCCCCCAAGATCGGTGTTCCGTTTGGCTTCCCTTCAAACACCACGGAAAAGGGGTGGCCTCGAAAATACAAAGACATTGACAGGTCATTTTTCTTATGATTCAGCAATGCCCCGCTTGATCTTGAGGGGGCGACTTCCAACGTAGTTTGTGAAATCCTCTACATGTTTACTTGCAATTAGGGACTTTTGCTTGACAGAGCCAAGACTGTTGAGTCTGGATGCGGCAGACAGCCGCAAATAACAAGCTCTTCATGCCCTTGTAGCACGTGCGAGGTACAAAAAACGCTACAAATGGGTTTGTCTCTAAATGGGAGAAACCCTCAAAATGGATGGTGTCCAGTTGGCTTCCCCTAAACCTGGCCCAAAAAGGGTACCCTTCGCCTCCAAAACAAATGAGCCGCCACCCAAATGGACGCAGGGGATCTTTTCATGGAGATGACGACCAGCCCTGCATTCAGCTGAGAAGCGTGTACCGTGAGGAGGCATTGTAGATGGTCACCAGCAGCATGGCGGCGCAGAGGCAAACATGCATCCGTCGGTCCAGGAAACCTTGGAGCCAAACAATGGTCCCCGGGTTCCACTTTTGGATGACCCCAAGGTAGACTTCAACCCAAACGGTGGTTCCTTTCCCCCAAATGGAGAACTCCAGGGGTTGAGTCTTCCTTGGCCAAAGCAAAAGCGCGGAACCAGCCACCAAGGTGAAAAGAGGCTGAGAAAAACGCGCGACAGCCAGCTCCCGAAATGGAAAACCATTCGGCGCAAAGAAGTGCTGGAGTCCCGTGGCACATCAAACGCGAAGGTGCCACTGGAGTTCCGTTTGGCAATGCCTTGTCTTCCGCAAGTACCGGGCCTTGTCAGCACTGAAGACCCAAGCGCAGAGCTCCGCTCTCCCGCGCGGAGTACTGGGCAAGATCGGACAAGATCGGTTGCATCCAGCGCGACAAAGCATCGTGTCCGGCACGAGATGGAGACCAAACAAGACGTTCATCAAAATGAACAAGACCGGACACCTCGGAAGCCTCCGCTGTGCTTCCCATTGCACCTCAGGCCCGGTCTCAAGCCGAAATCCAGAGCCCTAGCTCATCCATCCAGACCACCGGAATTTCCTGGAACCGAATCTCCTCAACCCCTGCATGCCCCAAGCCACCCCCGAGCTGGGCCTATCGACCCCATAGCTTTCAGATCTTGGGAAAAAACCAGGTGCAGATGGGCCGAAAGTGTTTTCCTCCCTCCCCAAGTTGCCGGGCACCCATTTTTCTGGCCCAAACCTTGGAATCTCAGAGCAAACCTCTTGCTTGCCCCTCAAAAGCCCTTTGTGCCGAAAAGACTGAAACCAAAAACCACCAGGATCCCTTTTGCCTTTTGCACGGCTCGCTGGAACCCGAGCGGATCCCCGAGATCGGGCGGCACAGCAAGGACACCGGGATGGAGCCCAGGACCTGTCGGCCAGGGACTGCGGGTCATCCGCTCGCCCCACCCGAACCCCAGAAACCCTGCCAAAAAAAATCCAGCAACCGATGCTTTCCCATGGTCTCAGGGCGACATCCACAGGATGAAACCAGAGATCGCCATTGAGACACCCATGGGAATGAGTTTGGCAAAAACCAACAAAGGTCATTGGTTCCGAAACCCAAAAAAGTGATGTTCGAGTCCCCGACGTAAAAACTACCAGCAGACGTTGTGGTTTCATTTTAACTAATGGCTTTTGAGGTGGTGCGAGATGGCCACAGGATGTCTTGTCACAAGCTTGGGAAAAAGACGAAAAGAACTGAGCTTTCCCTTAAAGAATGTCCTAGAACCCACCGGGCCCCTAAGGAAAGTGGTCCCCGAAACGTCAAGTTCCATGTCGGACTGGGCAAGGCGTTTGCCTCAAGAGCCTGAAGCCTGAAGCCTGACTGGAGCTACCCGCATGCCAGGCCTTTCAGTGTGCATCAGATTTCCAGACGTCTTCTTTGAACACACAAAGCAAGTCGCTTTGAATCGACCCAAAAGCTGATGTTTGAAGCCGCCAAAAGGGGAAATACAGGGAATTCCTTTTAGCAGGACCTCTTCTCTAAGCACGCGACGAGAGTTGCATGAATCACGAGGTACACGACTGCATATGAGCGGGGAAAGGAGCGATCTTTCACCAGCCGCTTGTGCTCCTGGCGTTTTCATGTTGGAGTTGTTCCTGTGGGGGGACAACCCGCCCATTCCTCAAACCAGCGGACAACCAAGAAAAATGGGAACCCCGGAGTAATAAACCCGGTAGGGAGTGTCCCCTTTTAGTGGCTTCGTGGGGGCTCATCACTTTTTAAAGGGAACACCCCCCATAAACAGGTCCGGTGTTTTCATCCGAGGTCAACATGTTTCCGATGTTGTTCATGTCCTGCAAGGAAAGGGACGTTGGGAAACAAACCGAAAGCCATCCTCAAAAGGCCCGCCAACCTATCTGCGAAGGCCAAGTTGTTGATATGCAAGTCCGGAACCAAAGGGAAACATCGCACTTGCCCGGTATGCCAAGTGAAACCTGCGTAGCGGTTTGCTAACCTTCGCTTGGTGCCAAGAGAGGCATTTCAACAACCCCCAAACCAACACGACAGGGAAACTGGAGTACATACCTTCATATGGGGGTTGTGCAAAATTACTTTGCCTGGAGACCCCCCAAGCGCCGGCCAACCTCGATATGCAATTATTTAGACATGCAATTACGAACGGCCCCCATACAGTGTCTGGAGAGTGGTTGTATACTTGTATACCCATGAACTCCTGGGGGTAGTGGTTTGGGGAAGTGAAACCCTCTTTTGGCATCGCTACTGCTCGGGTCATGAAAGAGCCCAAGCATATGAATTCCTTGGGGACCCTTTGCTGGACATCATGGAAGTGATGTTCACCCGTCATCTTGCTGGTGCTCAGTAGGCAATGAGAGAATGGACCTGGAGATTCCCTTACAGGAAACCAAAAGGGGTCATTTAATTTCTCATTCCCTGCCTATCGCACCGATTGCAAGTCATGTTCCTCATTCAAACTCACCGCCATATTCAAGACTCCTCGGAGGTGACTCGGAGGATTTTGCGGGTGACAATCCCACCAGCTCCAGTCATGGTGTGGTGGAAAATGGTGTCCTCAGGATGGGGGCCCGCCACCAAAAAAACATCCGGCGCAGATTGGATCCAAAAAGGAGATGGATTCGATGACAGGGATCCCAAAATCAGAAGAATTATAGACACACGAATGATCCCCTCCCCAAAGTTCCCCCGATTCCCAAGACCAAGTGTCGCACCTGCGCTTCAAGGCGAGACGCTCTCGATCGGCATGGCTTATCGTTATTCAAGAACCTCTTCCCCGGAAACGGCAAAAGCGCTGGCAACCCGAAGGAGTCTGGCTTCCTGGAACCAATGACTAGGAGTCCCTTCGTGCCGTCGAAGCTGCCACACTTCAGGATCAAAAAGAAGGATCCATACTACCCAGTCACGCTCCATGGCGATGTTCTGGGCCACCCTCCACAAAACCTTTGATTTTCGTCTCACCTCGTGTCGGCTGAACCAGCCGAGGCACGTATCCGCACCTCGGCGAGTTCACTCCGATGCTCAGGAGCCAGGCAGCATAGAGAAACCACCAGAAGAGGTAGGCCTCCGCAGCATTCGCGAAGATGTCTTCCCTCGGTGTGCAAATCAAACCCGTTTGCGCATGTACATCAAAAGGCGGCGCCAGAGTTGCTGTGGTTGGTGATTGGAGGGAGACCCAGGTGTAAACAAACCAATTCTTGGCCGTCCTCATTGAAAAACACCCCCAAGAGATTCCTTCCACTCGACGTCTTGAGTGACCCCTTCAACCCCAACCGAGGCAAGGCGCCAGGGACGGATCTCGTCCCAGATTTGGTACCTGGCAACTTTCCAAACAAAAACAAAAAAAAAGAGTGAGGAACCCTGGCAACGATGGCCCTTCCAAGGTACCCAAAAATCCACGAGTGGGGGGGGGGGGGGGGTCTTTTGGCCTCGACTTTGTCTCATCTTTCATCTTGATGGCTTGCCGCCCTGAAGAGGAAAGGAACCCATGGTCGCTTCATCCTGTGCATGGCAATGCGATGAGCGTGGCTTGAAATGGTGCGGACTGGCCAGTGACTGTTTGTGCGCAGCGTCATGCAGCGGAGAAACGACCACTGGCAGCTTCATTCGCACACTGACATGGAAGCTTACAAACGAGAGCGTGCAACCCAACTGGGCTGAAAGGAATCCGTTGCGGCAGTTGCACAACGGCCGGTGAACAAACCCGCAGATTCCTCGCGAATTCCGCCGCGACACAAACAACTTTGGCTGCACCCAGGGGCTAAACCCCCTTTCATGACCGTCCCAATGTGCTGTTTGGATCGCGCGCTCCTTTTGCTCGGCTTCGTGGCAAATGTTCGCACGACAGTCTGCGCGGCCAGAAGGGCTCCAGGAACCGACCCCTTGAGTCGGTTTCAGTACCACTGACTCACACAGATCATTCTGGCCATGGCATTCCATCGGCCCAGAGACACCTCCCGCAAATGTGTGGAGGACAATGCTACTTTCGCTCAATGTGGATGCTAGGTCTAGTGCAAACCGAAGCAATGCGTGCAGCCTAGGCTTCTTCAACCTGGAACCTCCTGGAGACCCCCTAATTTCCTTTCCTGTCCCAGGAATCCTGCATAAATGCTAGCCCTATACACTGTCATGTGGCTGAAATCCTGTTGGGAAATCCATATGAGTCACAATCAAAAACCTGGTATTAAAATGGTTAACCCAGAACCATGTAAAGAATTAAGAAGGCGGCCGCAGCAATTTATGGTTGGGATTGTCCCTTACCTTCATCTACCCAGGTTTTGATTGTGGCTCATGTTGTGTTGTTGAGTGCCCGGGGTGCACCCAGGCTTCTCCTTTAGTTAAAACCGGGGCCCCCGTGTTTTGGCGCTTTGGGGCACGTGAAGATCTGCGGAAAAGCCTCCAGCAGCGCATCCCGATTCCAGCCCATGGAGTAGGTGACCAGAGCTGGGAGCCTCGCATCAACATAATGTCAAACATCGTCATCATAATCATCATCATGATCATCATCATCATCATCATCATCATCAGCATCAGCATCGTCATCGTCATCGTCATCGTCATCGTCATCGTCGTCGTCGTCATCATCATCATCATCATCATCATCATCATCATCATCATCATCATCAATATCGTCATTATGCTCATCCTAATCCTCATCGTCGTCATAGTCATCATGATCATCATGATCATCATACATAATCATGATCACGATCATCATCATGATCATCATCATCGCCATATCGTCATCGTCATCATCATCATCATCGTCATCATCAGTGTCATCATCATCGTCATCATGATCATCAGAATCATTGTCATCGTCATTATCCTCATAATCATCATCATGATCATCATAATCTTTGTCATCGTCATGATCATCATCATCGTCATCACAATCATCTTCATCGTCATCATCGTCGTCATCATCGTCGTCATCATCGTCGGCATTGTCATCACCATCATCATCATCATCATCATCATCATCATTCTTATTATCATCATAATCATCATCATGATCATCATCATCATAATCATCGTCATCGCCATCATCGTCATTAAGATCATCATAATCATCATCATGATCATCATCATGATCATCATCATGATCATCTTCATGATCATCATCATGATCATCATCATCATCGTCATCATCATTAGCATCGTCATCCTCACCGTCATCATCATCAGCATCATCATCGTCATCGTCATCATCAGCGTCCTCATCATAATCATCATCATCCTCGTTACCATCAGCAACAATCAGCAGCATCATCATCATCATGTTCATCATCATCGTCATCATCATTGGCATCAACATCATCATAATCATCATCATCATCATCGTCATCAGTGTCATCATCATCATCATCATTATTATCATCATCATCGTCATTATCGTCATCAGTATCATCATCCATCTTCGTCATCATCGTTATCATCATGATCAACGTCATCATTATCATCATGGTCATCATCATCATCATCGTCGTCATTATCATCGTCATCATCGTCATCTTCAGCAGCAGCATTAGCATCGTCCTCCTCATCGTCATCGTCGTCGTCATCATCGTCATCATCATCAGCCCGCAGTCGCAAAAGCAGCAGTAGCATCAGCACCAGCATCAGCAGCAGCAGCAGCACACCAAATTTCACGAACATGTTCTTTGTCATTGTCCTTAATGTCATGAATCCAATATCAGTGACATTGTCATATCCCGGAATGGTGGCTAAAAAAAGCACACACACACACACAGACAGCACAGCAGCATAGACCCCAGATAGCAAAACCCAGGCCTGCACAGCAACTCTGACAGCAGCACCCCCAGAGCACCCGGCCGTCAAAAATGCGCCCGCACAGTCACCCGAACCTCAACCAGCTCCCCTACACCAGCACGCCAAACTGCACACCCCCTAGCACCCAGCCGGCAACTAGCAAATCACTTTCCCCTCTTTAATAGAAGTTAGAACATAGCTTTCAGCTGTCTGGAAAAAGAGAAGGATTCGACTGGCCAATAAGAATCGAACCAACCAAAAACCCGTGGATCCCAAGTCTTTTCAACACTGACAAAAAAAAAGAGGCCTATGGCGCTTGCTTCCAGTGCGCTTCTTCAGCAGGAGACACCAGGTTGCCTTCGTTGTCTGTGTGGGTGCGCATGCCTGCCTCTGCTGTCTCTTTGCTTGCGTCTGCGGTCCGTCGGTCGCTAGGCCCTTCAGCTGAGACGCAAGTGAATCACCACGGAGGAGGCGTTCTCGAAGTCGTGGAACAGTAGACTGTTGCCCAGGACGGCTGTTGCGCACAGCAGGGGACCATTTCCTCAGAACCGCTTTGTGTTGTTCAAGGAAGCATGGACAGTGTCACTGCAACTTGATCATTCGGGTGCAAGGACGGAATTGTCTCCCAGATTTGGAATTGTCTGATACTGCGGATAGACTAAATCCAGCACCACCTAAGAAACCGTGGGAGACCATTGTTTGGTAATTTACAGGAGAATCGAATCATTCCAGGTTTCTTGGGTGCGAAATGGATTTCGGCCATCCACACGGCTCGTCCCGAAAAAGAAGGCTCGTTGCCACCCAATGCCAGGCTGCCCAGTCCCCAAGCCGCGCAGAAGCTCCACTTCTGCAGCAGCAGGGGCTGGTCCCCCACCAGCAACGCCAAGAGGAACAGCACCTCACTCGGTGTCACAGGGCCGTGCTGGTGTCGAGGCAAGTTGGCCATGGGTCAAAATCCAAATCGTACCCTCAGTGAACATCCCAATCCCCACCAAAATAGACTAAAATGGGTGGCGAATTCACCTACCCCAAAATGGTACCATTGGTTTTGACCCACAGCCAGTTGTTGTTCTCTTTCATCTAACGAGCGTGTAAGAGCACAAGAGTAGGCTGGCAAAGGTACACTGGCCGATTTTTGCACCTTGCCAGACTCATAAGTTGTTCGGTTGGTGCCACAGTAGTTTGTAACTCTCAAGTACTGTGGTCAAGACATGTAGGCCGCCAAACTTGTAGAAAATGCAAACCATTGGTTCCAGGACCAACCCCGACACATCTGGTAGGGTCGCGTGATGTTTAAACAAATGCAGTGCCGGGGATCAACAATTGTTTGCCCCTGCTCTTTGCTTTGTTGCCTATGCCTTTAGTCCAGGTGGCGCCAGCAAAGTTTGCGCACCAGCAGAAATCAAGCCAATACCTCAGTGATTCGAGTTCACAAACCTCATCTGAGATACCAAATAGTTGGCCTGTCAACAGGTAAGTGCCACTGGACTCACTGCCTGAACCTCTAGCCTGGAAAAGTCCGTTTCCCGGCAACTCTCCCCTCTCTTGCAAGCTCGGCACAAGAGCGGCGGCCTCGTGCGTTGGTTAAAAAGCAAAATGCTTGCAGCCATGGGGCAGGTGCTCCTTGGGAGTTCGACGGATCATGCGGAACCAGCGGATGGGAAGCAGCAAAATAGCCTAGGTCTGATCACCCGAGCTGATGCAACCAGCGTCTTCGCTCAACATTTGTTTTAAAGGCGCTTCAACAACCGCCAACAGCGCCATTCCCCACCAAGAATCGCGGAAGGTTGAGGCAAGGCACTTCCGCCAAATAGACCTGGGTCAGGGCCCCTCCTCCCCCCGGGACCCCAAGCTTCGATGCCGATCTGTGCAAGATTCGCCATTGAGCAAAAGGTTCTTTGAATGTCTGCCTCGGTCCGGGAGGTGCACAACGCAACACGCCGGATTCGAAGCACCTTCCAAAAGTATCGAGCCTTTCTCAGAAATGACCAATAGGGCCTGCGTCGCTATGACAAATATAGCGGTATCTCTGTATAAGGGGGTCTATTCTTGGGACTGGCACAGCAAATCCTACACTTACAACCTGCTGATTGCTAGCACTGCTTCCGCCATCACAAGCATCACAACGGCCACTGTCAACTCCCCACAGGTACTGTGGATGGACAACATCCTGCACCTGGAATGCTTGAGCCCTGCACATATTGGCCTTTTACCACCCACTGCAGGATCACCAAAACTATCAAAACCATCACCACCAGAAGCGCAGCTACTCTCAACGACAAGCTCCTGGCCCGATGCCCCGAGTCGAATTTCTGCCGGAGGCACAATCCAAAAATAGCCCGGGAGCGCCCCAAAGCTCCAAGCCACAAATAGCCTCGCTCACTCGAGAGCAGAAAGCTGCAACCACCGCAAAAGCCCGAGGTTTGTTTGTTCAGGGTGTGCAAGGCACGAGGGGCAAGATCTAAAGCAAGTTGCAGAAACTCACTGCTTTGCCATGGGAGCGGTCTCGTGGGCTCACTTCCCGAGTGGATTGGCGAAAAAATGTCCCTGTTTTTTTGCTTACCACCAAGATGGTCTTCCCAAAAAGTGTGGTAAATTCCAGGAACTCAGGGAGTGACATGCAGATTGCAAGAGATCGCAGCGCAAATTCATGGACCGCCTTGAAGTGTTGACACTAGGTGTTTTTGGGCGGGTGTCCTTTTCACCTGGGTTTCCAGGGAAACCAACAGGAGAACCGAAGCCACGTCGGAGGTCCCCGTAGTTTGCCGTCGGCATGAGAGGCGCCGCCAAAAAGGGGCCGGGCCACGTGTTGGACACGCCAAAGACGAAGTTGCACTTCGTCATGCCCTAACAGATCGAGATCTTTTTTTTGCGTGCGACGCCTGGGGGTCAGTTACCTTTTATGAATCGGAGCCCAAAAGTAGATTTTGGTCTTCTGCTTGGTTTCCCTTTCAAACCAACCACAGGCGGGTATCCTGAAAAAGCACACACATGTGCCCGAAGGCAAACCAGGAGTCGAGCTGGATTTTCCTGAAAAGCCCTTCTTGATTTACTGGTGGGTTCCAGTGAAACCTCCACAAAAGGTCCAAACAAGGGAAATTGTGGGACCCACCATTTGGAGCACTGCAGCGGCGCCTTCTGCTGGATTTTCTGGGCGCGGTCTTCGATCGCATTCAAGCAGCGCCGGACCTCAAAGTCGGGCAGTGCCGGTTCGGGTGCCACTTTCGGGTGAGATGAAGACTTAAGCGCAGGGCATTCTCCTTTTCGGGGAAATGAAATTATGTCGCCAGCAGCCAGACAAGGCATGTGACTATTTGGTGCTGATGCGTTGCTTCAGTCGTTTTCTGACAGTTGGGAAACGACTACACGGGGAACGAACCACCGGGTTTGAGGCTTCCTTGGGGTAGTCAAAGAGTGGAAGCCTGCCGGCAATCGGCAGGGATGGGGCAGTCTTAAGCCAGTTAAGACTTAGCAGTGATCAGGCCTCCATATAACCCTGATCCAAAACGTTTAGCAAGGGAAGCTGAAACAACACTCTGCATCGAGCATCAAATGGCAACATGCACATCAAAGAACGGCATGGCGCACCCCGTGGCAAACAACCTAGAGCATCATTTTAAGCGGATGCCCACATCCAGCTCCCCTTCCCCACCCCGTTGGAAAAGCCCTTCTCTCTCGTTGCCCCCAAGTGTCTGTGAAAGATGGCCCCTAGGAGTAATTCCCGGTCCAGGCGCCAGCTCCCGCTGCTCCGGCGAGATGGTCTTCTCCTCCTGGAGCAGGGCCTTGTCCAGGCCTCGCACGTCCAAGCACTCGGGAGTCGTCCGATGGCGAGAAAGACGAGGGATCCAGTAGAGAGGCTCCCGGGCTCCAGAGCGAACAAGCACTGCAAAGGACTAGGCCAGAAGTTCTGTGTACATATGTATGCGGATTCACACCTAGGTCCTCCAGTAGAGAGGTTAGAATAGGTTGGTGCCCCATTTTTTTTAGGTAGTCTATTTTAGTACGGGAACCCTCCCCCCGAAAAATGGGGTGAGAAAGGGCACTACTGGGGGACCTAGTCTCAGTTGCCTTTATGGGACCTGGACATGTTCAAACTGATCACCTTTTTGGACTTCAGGGAAACCAAAGAGTCATTCCAGGTCGATTCGCTTTGGGCAACTGAGGCGTAAAGCAGAGGGATGCAGCAAAAGCCGTTGTCAGGCATAGATACTACATATACATAGATATATATATATAGATATACATAGAGCCAACGGAATTCCACTGCCCAACTTGCGTTGAACCGCAACGACTCAACCCTCTCCCAGACTTCCATCACCAACGAATCGGATGGCGCCACTGGCGAATCGACATCTCTTCACGCCCTGGCTTTTTCGGGAGCTCGTCTTCCGTATCAGAGCCGATGGCTTTCGGGTTGGCAAAGTTTGGGGCCCAAAAGATTCGGGGATGGCCAAACAAAACACACACGCACACGTCACGCGTGTCAGCGGCTCGGCAAATTGTGCCGTGAACTTCAGCTGCATTCTTAAGCCCGAGATGTGAGTGGAGTGGTGTGAGGTGAGTTCTGAGGGCGCTTCCTGTGTTTGCTTTTTTTTGGGGAGAAAAAACGACCCTGCAAGGAGCGAGTTCCGAACCTGAATTTTGGGCAACAATTGGGAGGCGCTGGATGATCGCGGATGCCAAGCGATGTGACCATTGGCCTAAGTCCAAGCTCGTACCACTCTCAACTAAATCAAGGGTAAATTAGGGGCAACAAGCCCTAGATAAGGCTTAACTGTCATATTCCTTGTGGGGGTGGGTCTGGGGGTCAGCGGGGGAGCTTTTGATTAAGGATGAGCACAGGAAAGTGCACTGTGCCAAGCCTCTTGAGCTTGCGGTTCAAATGGCTCGACCCTCCTGAACTTCACCCCATCCCCGGAAAGAAAACGGCGCAGTTGGTGCAATCCCGCCGCCTTCCGCTGCGGCCTCCATGGCTGAAACCGACTGCGCCCAAGGCAAAGTGAGCTGATTGAATCGGGGGTATGGTGGGTTGCTGCTGAGCTCAACTGGGAATGAAGGCGTTCGGGCCACGCTGGGACACTTTGAGGCCTCTCACTCGGTCCAAGAGAAACTTCGGAGACATGGCGAGGCGGAGAATCAACTGCATGTGAGTCACAATAGAAACCATATTAAAATTGTCTACCCAGCTCCATGTAAGGAAATTAACAGGCCGCTCCTATTTCTGGCTGGGACTGCCCCGTACTAACCTTCATCTACCCGGGTTTTGATTGTGGCTCATGTGACTTCTCCGAGGCCCACGCTCTCGATGAAAAAACCGTCGCGTTGCTTTTCAAAGGCCGGCAAGGGGATGCATGATAAGTTTCTCAAATTCTGAGCTTGCCACAGGGGTTGCGACCGAAAGGCCATGAAGCTTCCTTGAGGATTCCCATATTTTCGCGATCCAATCTCCCAGCTTGCCAAAACAACATGGCCCAAGCCACTTAAGAGGCTGCAAGTGGTTTCCGCAAGGCTCCCTGCGGGGCCGGCCAACGTCCAATGAGAATCCAGAAGCCAAGTCGTTTCCAAGCCCAAACCACTCTGAACGCCAGCCCCGAAAGGATCGGATCCCAGTTCGAGGCGTGTACCAAGCAGCCATAGTCCGAGGCCTTGGAAAAGGCCTTGGCTTTGGGGGGTCTCAGGAATGCTTTGGGAATTTGGCATGGGAGCGATGCCCACACATGTTTCGTCCGCAGCTAGTGGCAGGCATTTGGCACAAGCCAGCCCCGTTTTTGTTCGCTTTGCTTTGCACAGCCATGGAACCTGTCGCGAAGACTGAGCCCTCACCAGAGGAATCAGCTAGCTATGGCAAAAGTTCATACGACTCTTCATCGAGCATACCCCCCCTGAATCCAAGAAATCCAGAACTAGAGCACATTGGCACGAGCTCGCATTTGCGGATGCGTGGACAAGAGTTCTATTTTTGCAGCATTCGAGACCCCCCCCTTTACACGAATTTTCTCACCCATTTGGCAGCCCCGTACGACACACTCCATACGTCCTCTTCTCGGTACGAACGCCCATAGTTGGCACTTGAACACTCCACTTTGGAGGACACTGCACCCACTCTCTTTGGACAAACCAAATTGGCAGTCACTAGTAAATGCTGGCATATCAAGAAACTGAACAATGCAATGTTGCGTGCTGCTGTCTTGTTGCCGCTGTTCATACGGTGGCTTTGCGCATCGCCAAAGAAAAACAGCTAGTAACCTCCTGCGAGACTTCTACTTGGACTCGGCAACATGATGCGGATGGCCCATCCACAAACTGCACCAGTTGGCAAGCGGTTTACGTGGCTCAAATCGGGTTCCATCCATCCCAGGATGTTCTCTGGAGCCCTGCCAGAGACTTGAGGGGAAGAGCAAGCTGGATGTGACCCGACATCCAGAATTGCAATCGCCATCCAAACCCGATACCCATCTACTTCATTCGGGGCTGTTGCTGTGAGCCACGGAAAGAGCTCCCCCACACGGTTACGGGTCAGAATTAAACCACCAAGGAACCGCAGGTTTTGGTCCGTGTTTACATTTACCAGGGCTCCATTTCGGATATCTACGTTTGACTCACTGCATGGGACTTTTGTTGGGTTCCGTCCGATTGTGGGATGAGACACCTCCAGGTACCGAGCCTGCCATAGCAGCCATGGCTCTCCATGGCGAGTGCAATGAACCTGGTTGTTCTGGGAGTCGCCCGCCTTTTCTCGGTTGCGAAATCTGCTCCCCTGCTAAAAGAGACGAACGTTTAGTGGTTTTATGGACACCCCATTAGCTGGCAAAAAGTTGTTCAGTCCTAACATCCCTTGGCAAAATGCACCAAAGTCTTGGCCGCGCGTCGAGTCGGGAATCCGCCTCTTTTGGGAGGGTTAATTAACAGCCAAAGCAGCAGGGTAGGTGATCTTTGTTAGGGGCCAGGTCCAGATTTTAGAGGTTAGAACAAGGGTACCCTTTTTTCTGTAGTCTATTTTAGCAAGGGAACCCTCCCCCCAAAAAGTTGGTAAAGGTCGGCATGCTGAGAACCAGGAACTTTAGGTCCCAAAATGGAAGCGATGTCCTACATCCATGGCCAAACGCCTGCGTCCCAGGCTTGAAAGTGCATCAGCATCACTTTCGCTTGGCCCGTTCGCTCTAAGCATTGCTTGCAGCTCTACGCTAAAGCCTTCTTGCAAAGCACTTGCGTGTGGAGGCGCCGTTGCAACACTTGCCCCAAGCCACCCAATTTTGCACATGTCATGCATTCCTTGCAGCAACGCAGTCTGAGCCTTTTGTGATCTAGAGCCAAACCCCAAACTTCCGATGCCCCAAGTGAACCTTTCCACAAGGGTATGCCGGCTCGCGGTTCCTTTTGTTCACGCTGGTGGTCTACTCTGGCGCGGCATAGGACAATGTGATGTAAGCTTTGCTTGCATTATGCGCAACGACACATCGGTGTAAGGGAACAGAAGAAGCAACACAGGATGTTTTTGGAACCCCAAACAACCGCTTTCATATACCAAAGCACCTGCCAACCTTCAGGGCCTCACCGGAGAGGTGATGAGCTACCTCAGCTTGTGCCCTCAATGAATGCTCAGATTCTTGATTCTGGCCGACGTGGTTTGGGCGACCTGTTTGGTTTCCTTTCAAAATCAGGAAGAAAAAACACGAAAAGTGCCGAGCCTCAAAAAAGGCACACGCACACATGCTTATTGAACCTCATGCAACATGAAAGGTGTTCCCCGGAACCCCCAACACAATCCCCCGACTTTGGTTGCTTTCCGTCGATACATCACCCCCTGTGCCGGCTCTGCAGTCAGCCGGAAACTACCTACATGCGCCACGGCCAAAACTTGTGGGGAGAAAGAAGAACTGGACATGGGTAGTTTGCGTGCCCCCCCCAAATGGTTTTGTGGCTGACATTTCGAGTCACGTCCCTCCCCACCGGACCAGAAGTTTTGGCCGAACCTACTGGATCCATTTGCCGCTACGAGCAATGCCTGAGATCAAGGCGCGAGCATCGTTTTGATGCAAACGCGCCAGGCGCGAACGGCGCAAAAACAGCGCGGGCTCCTCGCCTACCAGCCAAACACACGGCGTGACGTGACTCAAAAGCCATGGCTGATACTGTGGACGAAATCCATTTCGCACCACCTAAGAAACCCTGGAATGATTCAATGATTCCCCTTCAAATACCAAGAAGCAATGGTGTCCACCATCGTTTCATTTCGTGGTGCGAGAAGCGGATTTCAATTTCAACCGTTCACAGGGCGTGGCAAGCACAGCCAGGAGCCGTGCCCTGGCCAAAGCACTCCGGGCCAAGCCGAATTCTGAGGGAGCCGGGACTTTTGTCAGGACAGACGGGACTTTTGCGCGCGGAGGCTGGCAACTCAACTGGGAAGCTGCTTCAGAAGCAGGTCTCAAAGTGAGCAGCTCATGTGCAGAATCGCTTGTCCCAAGCCAGCGAGTGCCGGCTCCAGAAACGAAAAAACATATTGGTACATTGAGTCATTGGCTGTGGCCAGTCGCATTCAGCGACATGGGCCAAGGATCTCAGAATCATCCAAAAACTCTGGAGATGCCCTGCACGCTGTCAAAACAACCAGCTTCGGGGCTTTGTGCCCACAGTGCGAAGGCAAAGCTGAATTTTCCCGAGGCCCATCCCCTTTCTTACCACTTTGCGCCTTGCAAGCTGCGAGAAAGTGGGCTTCAAGTTGGCCAAAGCCGCTCCCCGCAAGCCACCGGAAGCACCCGGGGCAAAATGCCCCCAATTCACGGCGGTGGCTTGCGGACTCCATCCTAGGAGGGTTCAGCAAGCGGCGCAAGCGCATACCTTGTGATGTGGGCTTAGCGGTGAAACTCATGGAACTGGCGGGGAAGCTCAATGTACCAAAATGGCACCAAATGGTAAATGGAGCCAAAGACTAAAACCGCTGCAGGACCCCAATTGTGCTTTCTAGGAAAAAAATCAGCCACACCCAAATAGTGCAATTGGCGTGAGACGCAATCGCTCTGAGAGTCCGGCTCGCTAGCGGGCCCTCGCCGAATCGGATGCACGCTCGGCGGCACTTTTTTTGGGTGGCCGGCCAACATCCCCATATACGGTTGCCAACATATTGCAAGGGAACAATAATTTGTGTCTGGTTGACTTGCAATGAGTGGGCGTACGTGCCAAAGGGTTGTGATTGCAGACTTGGGCTCTTGCTGGAAATACGCGGACCCGGTTTTATGTTGGCGCGGGCCTGTTGGGAAGAAGCTAAGGTCCATGTCAGGGAAGGGAAGGCCCCAAAAAACACAGGGGATGGATGAATCGCCCGCAGAAGGCTTGGCTTGGGACCATTCGGCTAGCATGGATCTCACGTCGCCGTGTGCGCGGGTCTGGCCTGCCTTTATTTCTGTCCTGCCTGTCTGTCTTTCATGTGTTGCTCTGTGTCTTCTACTACTGACAAGGCACAAGTTGCAGGCGTCAGCTCTGGACATGAATTTGGACAAAGGCCAGTTCAGTGCGGAGGCTGTTGGTTTGCTGCCTGGGCAAGCCTGTTGATTCCAACCAAACCTTTGGGTAAGACTTTGAGTTTTGGAGACCCCAAGAAAACGCGGCACAAAATCACAGAGTCTCCTGAAGCGGCCCCTATTGTATGACGACCCACCACTTGCTACATTAAGTCCTGGCACACTGTTTGAGCTTCTCAACGGTTCGCTGCCAAAGACCTTTGGCGCTTGTCCAATCGAAAGGGCTGCATTGAAACCAGCAGAAGCTCGAGCTGCAAAGTGCACTTGGACTCTTTTTGATGGGGCGATCATGGAACTGTCGCGTCTCACTAACGGGAGATCATGATTTGAGCCACGAGATCTAACACGGTTGGCATGGGCAGGTGGTCTCACAACCTGCCTGGGCCCAACTAAGCAGAAACCACAGCCCCTCTGGGGCGCGGAAAAAGTGGCCTGCCAGCCACCTTCTTATAAAATGCCGGAGACCTGGTTCAGCCTCCCTGCGCTATGGAAAAGCCGTCGCTATTTGGGTATGGGTCAAAATTGAACCACCAGGGGGCCACAGGTTGTAGTCCATGCTTCCATTTACCAGGCTTCCATTCTGGGTACCTATTTTTGACCCACAGCCATAGGCGCGGAGAATGGGTGAGACAAAATCGACGCCTTGGGCGTCAACTGATGGCCCTGGCCGCGGCCGAGTTGATGTCCCCAAAGTTGGAGTCGACCATCCACTGCCTCAAATCAGCTTGCGAATCGGTGGTTTGGCGTTGTTTTTTTTTGGGGGGGTGGTTTCCCATGTAGGGGTTCTCATTTCCAAATCCAAACCACCGATCCACCGATTAACGGCTACCTGATCGAACTTCTGCAGCGAGCAGGGCCCGGCGCAAACATGGATGAAAAAAAACGACAGGCAACTCCCTTCCAGTTGGGTGTCACACAAAAGTAGGGGACCCCGAAATAGGTGATGTTCCTGTGGATTTCGCGCGAATCCAAGCTTGAAAAGGGCCGCAGTACTGAGCCTCAAAAAACAAGAAGCACAAATAAGAAACAAGTTTTCTCCACTTCCCTCGCAAATGTTTTGCGGGCGGCATGAGCTGCAAGAAGCAGGGGAAGTCGATCCCCCGCTGCACATCGCCGGGGTCTTGCGCGCAAATTTCCCGGATCTTGAAGTAGAGCTCCTAGCCAAGTCGCCTTTCTGTAATAAAGTGGGTCACTCCCATAAGGGGATTCCCTTGGTATCACAGAAAGCAGGCCCTCGAATCCCAAATGCAACAGCCATGGACTGGGTTGCTCAAAAGAAGGGGGGGAACCGCAAAAAAAGGGAAACACATGTTGAAGGGCGATGTTCCGCCCTTCCCTGGGCGATGTTCCGCCCTTCCCTTCTAGCCAACCTGGACTTTATCATATATATATATAGATAGATATGGCTATGGGTCAAAAGCCCGTACCCCCAGTGAACATCCCAATCCCCACTAAAACAGTTTCTAAAATGAGTGGTGCTAAAATAGACTAAAATGGGTGGTGAATTCACCTACCCCAAATTGGTACCATTGGTTTTGACCCACATACACATGGAGCCTCCTGCTTTGGAAAACGAGAAAAAATCCGCTGGCCTCCTTCTGAGAGATCTTTATCCTGGCGCCGATGCGCGCCGTCATGAGGATGACGCGGTTCATCGCCACCCGGGGCTCTTGACCTCACCAAAGGCATAGGGGCGGAGCCAAGGCGATAGGGGCGGCTCGTCTTTTGAGGGAAGGCTGTTGATATTTGTTTTTTGCTTTGTTTGTTGTTTTTGTTTTTTCTTGGGGGGGGGGGAAAGGGGAACGAGAAGGACAGCAATAATTTTGGAGAAGGGTTCCCGAACTAAAGACACACTCATATAGGTATTTCTCAAAATGGAAATTGGACACCTAACATGCGTTCCTTCGGTTTCTCCTTTAAATACCAACAAGAAAACTCCCATCTGCTGGCCAAATAACATCCGGACCTGGACTCACTCCAAACAGCCGGCTATCGGAAATTCTCTAAGCACCAGTCCATGAATCCCGGCTGGTGCGTCTGGACTTTTGTTCAGTACGAGTACACAGGTCTCTTCTTTCACACTTGCAACTTCCATTCTTCTAACCTCTTGTCTCTCAAAAAGAAAAACGCAAACTCAAAACCCAAAAACGCGAAACCAACTTTCGCTGGGACGCCTGAAAACAAACAAACAAACAAAAAAACGCTCCTGTTGGCTTCGTGCAACACCGGAGCTGCGGCACCCACCCGCCACTCGGCACCCGGTGCCGCGCTCGATTCGCGCCCAGGCGCCCAGGTGCCGGATCACGGAGCCCAGGCTGCGGCGGCCGGGGTCCTCGGCCTGGGTCGGGGCGGCTCGTTTCCTTTCCGTCTTTGTTGGTAACCTCTTTCTTGGTAACCTAATTTTGTGGTGACTTATTTGTTGGTAACCTCTTTCTTGGTAACCTAATTTTGTGGTGACTTATTTTTTGGTAACCTCTTTCTTGGTAACCTAATTTTGTGGTGACTTATTTGTTGGTAACCTCTTTCTTGGTAACCTAATTTTGTGGTGACTTATTTGTTGGTAACCTCTTTCTTGGTAACCTAATTTTGTGGCGACTTATTTTTTGGTAACCTCTTTCTTGGTAACCTCTTTCTTGGTAACCTAATTTTGTGGTGACTTATTTTTTGGTAACCTCTTTCTTGGTAACCTAATTTTGTGGTGACTTATTTGTTGGTAACCTCTTTCTTGGTAACCTAATTGTGTGGTGACTTATTTGTTGGTAACCTCTTTCTTGGTAACCTAATTTTGTGGTGACTTATTTGTTGGTAACCTCTTTCTTGGTAACCTAATTTCGTGGTGACTTATTTTTTGGTAACCTCTTTCTTGGTAACCTAATTTTGTGGTGACTTATTTGTTGGTAACCTCTTTCTTGGTAACCTAATTTTGTGGTGACTTATTTTTTGGTAACCTCTTTCTTGGTAACCTAATTTTGTGGTGACTTTTTGTGGTAACCTCTTTCTTGGTAACCTAATTTGTGGTGACGTATTTTTGGTAACCTCTTTCTTGGAAACCTAATTTTGTGGTGACTTATTTGTTGGTAACCTCTTTCTTGGTAACCTAATTTTGTGGCGACTTATTTTTTGGTAACCTCTTTCTTGGTAACCTCTTTCTTGGTAACCTAATTTTGTGGTGACTTATTTTTTGGTAACCTCTTTCTTGGTAACCTAATTTTGTGGTGACTTATTTTGTGGTAACCTCTTTCTTGGTAACCAAATTTCGCGGTGACTTATTTTTTGGTAACCTCTTTCTTGGTAACCTAATTTTGCGGTAACTTATTTGTTGGTAACCTCTTTCTTGGTAACCTAATTGTGTGGTGGCTTATTTTTGGTAACCTCTTTCTTGGTAACCTAATTTTGTGGTGACTTATTTGTTGGTAACCTCTTTCTTGGTAACCTAATGTTGTGGTGACTTATTTTTTGGTAACCTCTTTCTTGGTAACCTAATTTTGTGGTGACTTATTTGTTGGTAACCTCTTTCTTGGTAACCTAATTGTGTGGTGACTTATTTGTTGGTAACCTCTTTCTTGGTAACCTAATTTTGTGGTGACTTATTTTTTGGTAACCAGTTTCTTGGTAACCTAATTTTGTGGTGACTTATTTTGCGGTAACCTCTTTCTTGGTAACCAAATTTCGTGGTGACTTATTGTTTGGTAACCTTTTCTTGGTAACCTAATTTTGTGGTGACTTATTTTTTGGTAACCTCTTTCTTGGTAAACTAATTTTGTGGTGACTTATTTTTTGGTAACCTCTTTCTTGGTAACCTAATTTTGTGGTGACTTATTTTTTGGTAACCTCTTTCTTGGTAACCTAATTTTGTGGTGACTTATTTTTTGGTAACCTCTTTCTTGGTAACCTAATTTTGCGGTGACATATTTTTTGGTAACCTCTTTCTTGGTAACCTAATTTTGTGGTGACTTATTTTTTGGTAACCTCTTTCTTGGTAACCTAATTTTGTGGTGACTTATTTTTTGGTAACCGCTTTCTTGGTAACCTAATTTTGTGGTGACTTATTTGTGGTAACCTCTTTCTTGGTAAACTAATTTCGTGGTGACTTATTTTTTGGTAACCTCTTTCTTGGTAACCTAATTTTGCGGTGACATATTTTTTGGTAACCTGTTTCTTGGTAACCTAATTTTGCGGTGACTTATTTGTGGGTAACCTCTTACTTGGTAACCTAATTGTGTGGTGACTTATTTTGTGGCAACCTCTTTCTTGGTAACCTAATTTTGTGGTGACTCATTTTTTGGTAACCTCTTTCTTGGTAACCTAATTTTGTGGTGACTTATTTTGTGGTAACCTCTTTCTTGGTAACCTAATTTTGCGGTGACATGATTTTTGGTAACCTCTTTCTTGGTAACCTAATTTTGTGGTGACTTATTTTTTGGTAACCTCTTTCTTGGTAACCTAATTTTGCGGTGACTTATTTGTGGGTAACCTCTTTCTTGGTAACCTAATTTTGTGGTGACTTATTTTTTGGTAACCTCTTTCTTGGTAACCAAATTTTGCGGTGACTTATTTTTTGGTAACCAGTTTCTTGGTAACCTAATTTTGTGGCGACTTGTTTTTTGGTAACCTCTTTCTTGGTAACCTAATTGTGTGGTGACTTATCTTTTGGTAACCTCTTTCTTGGTAGCCTAATTTTGTGGTGACGTATTTGTGGTAACCTCTTTCTTGGTAACTTAATTTTGTGGTGACTTATTTTTTGGTAACCTCTTTCTTGGTAACCCAATTTTGCGGTGACTTATTTGTGGGTAACCTCTTTCTTGGTAACCTATTTGTGTGGTGACTTGTTTTTTGGTAACCTCTTTCTTGGTAACCTAATTTCGTGGTGACTTATTTGTGGTAACCTCTTTCTTGGTAACCTAATTTTGTGGTGACTTATTTGTGGTAACCTCTTTCTTGGTAACCTAATTTTGTGGTGACATATTTTTTGGTAACCTCTTTCTTGGTAACCTAATTATGTGGTGACTTATTTGTGGGTAACCTCTTCCTTGGTAACCTAATTGTGTGGTGACTTATTTTGTGGTAACCTCTTTCTTGGTAACCTAATTTCGTTTTGACTTATTTGTTGGTAACCTCTTTCTTGGTAACCTAATTGTGTGGTGACTTATTTGCGGTAACCTCTTTCTTGGTAACCTAATTTTGTGGTGACTTATTTGCGGTAACCTCTTTCTTGGTAACCTAATTTTGTGGTGACTTATTTTTTTGTAACCTCTTTCTTGGTAACCTAATTTCGCGGTGACTTATTTGTTGGTAACCTGTTTCTTGGTAACCTAATTTTGGGGGAACCCATTTTTGTTGGTCACCTGTTTCTTGATAACCTTTTTTTGGGGAACCAATTTTCTGGTCAGCTATCTTTTCACATGTTTTCCCCCAACAGCTGAAAGCTTTGGGGTCTCAGCCCAGATAGGCTCCGGGGTGGTCCGGGGCAGCCCTGAGGTAAGTTTCCACGAGGGTTCCACGAGTTCCACCAGGTTCTGCAAGGGCTGCGGGGTGGTTTGGGGAAAGGTTCCACTTCCACCAGGGTTCCATACGAGGGCTGCGGGGTGGTTTGAGGTAAGGTTCCACGAGGGTTCCACCAGGCTGCGGGGTGGTCCGGGGTGGTTTGAGGTAAGGTTCTACGAGGGTTCCACCAGGTTCTGCGAGAGCTGCGGGATGGTTCGGGGTGGTTTGAGGTAAGGTTCCACGAGGGTTCCACCAACGTTCCACCAAGTTCTGCAAGGGCTGCGGGGTGGTCCGGGGTGGTTTGAGGTAAAGTTCCACGAGGGTTCCACCACATTCTGCAAAGGCTGCGGGGTGGTCCGGGGCGGTTTGAGGTAAGGAGGGCTGCGGTGTGGGCTGGGGTGGTTTGAGGCAAGGTTCCACGAGGGTTCCACCAGGGTTTCACCAGGTTCTGCGAGGGCTGCGGGTCCACCCAGCGTTCCACCAGTCTTCCACCAGGTTCTACGTAAGGTTCCAGGGTTCGACCAGGTTGAGGTAATTCCGCCAGGGTTCCATCAGGTTCAAGGGCTACGGGTAGTCGGGGTAGTCGGGGTGGTTCCATGAGGGTCGACCACGGTTCCACCACATTCTGCGGGGTAAGGTTTCATGAGGGTTCTACCAGGTTCTAGTGAGGCTGTGGCTGAGGTAAGGGTTTGGCAGCAGTTCCGCAAGAATTCAACAAGGGTCACAAGGCTCCACAACGCTCCACACACAAGTTCCACAAATGTTCTGCAAGGAAGCAATGAATCCTCGTGGAGCGCTTTTAGACTTTTATTCCGTAGCCCTCACAGCCTCGTGGACCCAAAGCCTGCCAAGTGTGCTGAAAACCATTGATTTCGGTTTTGCTTAGTGTTCCGCCCATGGGCAAAGCGATCTTCTGTGCCCTCAATTTACTGCTCCGATGACTTTTCAGACGGTGGGCACACGACACATTGCACCAGGTTCTGCAAAAGCTATGGGGAAAGGTTCCAACAAGGTTTCACGCTGGGCTCCACGAGGGTTGCACGAGAACGGTTTGCGAGGTTCACCGGGCCCAGTCGGGCAGGTTGG
This sequence comes from Effrenium voratum, assembly GCA_963377175.1. Lineage (NCBI taxonomy): Eukaryota > Dinophyceae > Suessiales > Symbiodiniaceae > Effrenium > Effrenium voratum. Next base: position 229,285 of record CAUJNA010000166.1, read on the forward strand.
GGCCCGATTGCACCGTCGGGGCCCGATCGGGCCCCGATTGCGCCGTCGGGCCCTCGGGCCCCACCAACTACCAAGCCGGCATCGCCTAGTTTTGCTAGATACACTTGTAAGGCACGCATCCTAAGGAAAACCGGCGTTCAGCTATAATATGGGTGGCTGGGGTGGTGGGAGCCCGCTTGCGCCACGGGACCATCGGGCCCCAATCGGGGCCCGATTGCACTGTCGGGCCCGCTCGGGCCCCGATTGCACCGTCGGGCCCCGATTGCACAGTCGGGCCCCGCTCGGGCCCCGATTGCGCCACCCCGATTGCGCCGTCGGGCCCCGATCGGGCCCCGGGCCCCGATCGTCGGGTACTGATCAGGGCGCGATTGCGCTGTCACTCTTGGCATTGCTTCACAAAGTTACAAGGCGGCACCCTCAGCAAAACCGGCGGTGAGGTGGATCCCGTGGCGGGTGTGGTGCTGTTGGGTATCGCCTGAGCTTATTATTTTTTTGGGGGGGGATTGGTTTAAAGGGAAACCAGGGGTCACGTTAAACAAAAAAACCAAAACATGAATCAAGAAATTGAACAAACAAATGTGATCTGCTGATGGATGGATAAACTAAAAAAGAGGAACCCAACCAAGACCAAAACCCATTCGGATGTCTTTTTTTTTTTTGGGGGGGGGCGAACCCCCTGTTGCTCCAATAAAAAAAGACACACCCATTTGCGGATGAGTTTATTGGGGACCCGGTGGATATCATTTAAGAAGATTCAGGGTGAATTGATAAACAAATCAAAAAAATATGCTCTGGTGGATGTCTGATTTGATAACTTTGATCTCACATATGTCCTATCTGGCCTTTTCTGGGAAGAACATGCAACGATTGGGTTGCATTCGGCCACGAGAAGAACGAGTAGATCAACGTAGACCAGGCCCCAGAATACGGGTGCAATCGAAATTCCATCTTATCCCTGTACAGGTGTTGTAAGCCCACACATGAACGGGAAAATATCCCTGAGCATTCTAGCTGTCCTTGTGAGGCATGTGAGACCCTCGTCAATGGAGTGAGGTGAGTGCTTTGCGCGATTTCCCATAAGAATCAACCATCGCCATCATCGCCGTATGTTTTTTGTGATTTTCCACGTGCAAAGACTGGTGGACAGGATGGGCATCTCCCCTAGCATCTCCAGCATCCCCAGCTGTGTGTAGTGTTGAGGTGACTTTGCTTTGATTTCATTGCTTTTGCCCGCAACCCTTGCAGCTAACACGGAATGCTGACAAACATTCCCAATATCATGCACGTCTTTGCTGGTTCATGGTCCAGTGGTTATCCCAGCCTCATCCTGCTCCTCCTCGCACTCATGCGCCTCCGCAAATCCAGGTGTCAGGATCAGTTGCGAGCCTTGCCTCTGAAGTCTTGGTTGCTGTTGACCCCCTGCAAAAAGTTTAATTTTTTGGGGGTTTAGTGGAAAACACCATTATTTCCCAAAAAGTTAAAGTCTAAAGATCCAACCCAATTGCAGTCAAGTGAACAAGCGTTGGACAGTCGGCTTGTGAGCGCTAACTTTCGGCAGGTCGCCCCTATCTGTTTGTAGCCTAGCTCTGACTAAACGTCAACCATGCTTCTTTATCCGACCAACGGTTCTGGTGATTGCTAGGCGTACGTTTTTGGGAGGGTGAAGTTGTGAAATGGGGGTCGTGGACTTGGGCAAGCCAAGTAACCAAGGGAGATGGGGCATATATTTACCCTTTTTTATGGTGGCCTTGGTGTGGATCCTTTTTTATGGTGGCCTTGGTGTGGATGGGCAAAATCCTGCACCACCGTTCAGAAACCCTGGAACGAGTCGATTCCTGCGAAAATATCAACAAACTGTCTGGTTTCATTCCCTGGTTTCACATCTTGTGGTGCGATTTCTTGGGATTTCGCAACCACCCACAGTATTCTAGCAGTTGATTCCCCATTCTTTTCAGCCATCGTTCTTTTCAAAAACCGATCGCCCTTTCCCCAGGGTTTTTGGTGGTTTTCTAGAAACATCCGGATCCCTGGAAAGAATGGAAATGGAAGTTACCCCTAGAAGTACTGTGGATGGACGAAATCCTGCACCACTTAGAAACCATGGGAAACCATTGTTTGGTATTTACAGGGGACTCGAATCATTCCCGTGGGTTTCTTAGGTGGTGCTGGAGTTCGTCCATCCACAGTATGGCGGTTTTCTACCCCACTCCGAAAAAGCTTCAGTTCGGCCTCCCGCTCAAACAAGGACCTCAGCTCCTGCACCTCCACAGAGGAGAACCGCACCGCCCTGGCGATCGATCCGGCGATCCGGGGGCCGGGCGTTCGGATCTTCGTGCAACAAACCAAAGCTGAGAACAACACCCAAAGTGGCAATGAGACAAGCTGCCAAACAAAGAAAGAGTTACCCCCTCCCAGACTAACATGGACGCTCCCGAACGGACCCCTTTGACACATGTGGCAGGTGGGAACACTGGAATACTCCCGTGGTAAGTTGGGACTGTGAAGCCCATTTGAAAGAGAACCCCTCACTAGGGAAAACCACCCTCTCATCACCAATTAAGAAATCCACCCCTATCAAGAAATATGTGCTTCGAGGCAACCATCCATCAAGTCACCTCGCCCGCTTTACTTGTAGCTGACCCAACACTAATACTTGACTTCTGACATACCCTTATTCGGGGGTTCAGCACGTCCCTTGCTCAACTACCCACCAAAAACACGACAAATGAGGTCCAAGTTCGATTCAATTATTGAGGGGACGCCTGAAGCCCTACTGTGGACACGTTCAGAAACCCAAGGGAATGATTCGAGTCCCCTGCAAATACCAAGAAACGATAGTTTCAATCCTGGTTTCAAACAAACTAGCTTTTATGAATAGGGCGGGAAGCGAGATTTAACGACGCGTGGAAAAGATCGTGATTCCACCAGGTTCATCAATCCGGGCCGACATTTGAGTGCACACCAAGGCCGCTACATCCGAGTTGCAGAAACAACAGTCCCCAACATCGGATCGATTGAGGGCCTTGGGGGTCCAGAGCTTCAAAGGCCCAAACTGCTCCACGGGGCGGACGCCGAAAGGCCGGACATGCAAACCAACCCCCAGGACTATAGACTAAACTCGGTTGCTTTTGCTCCCCTGCTAAAAGTTTAACTTTTAGTGGTTTGATGGAAAACCCTTAGTTAGTTGGCAAAAAGGTGAAGTCCTAACATCCAAGCAAGATGCACCAAAGTAAACCTGGAGGCATGTTTGGAGCGAACGCGCAACGCGCCATCGCAGGCCTCATCGCGGCCTCCTCTCGCTCCTGGGCAGACACAAAACCACCGGAGAAGCAACCGAACATGTGAAATCCCTCCGTCCGCGACATGGAACCCACCAGAAAAGGAACGGTCCCTGTCCTTCTTCGGACACCCTTTCCCACCGCGGTCAGGTTCCATGTTAGCGGATGGGAAGTAGTGAAAGTTTGCAGGCAGGATATTCCAAGCAAAAACATGGCAACCACTTCAGATGCCCCCCCCCCCCCCCCCGAAAATTGCATTATACAATCTTGACTCCTGCATTGCCTCTCATTTTTGTAGCACATCCAACAAAGACTTGATTGGTGCAGGCTTTCCTGCAGCCTCTCTTCGACGCTTCCCATTGAGTTCTCGGTACCGCCCGAGCTGCGTAGGTCTTTTGGTCGCTGATCTTCAGGAAGGATCGCGCCAAGTGCACCACCGGGAAGAAGCGGATGTGAGGGCTGCCGGGACGACCCACCTCCTCCGGCAATTTGGCGCGTTTCCCCATCAGGATATTCACTGAGGTTCTCAAAATGCTGGTCCATGGTGGTTCTTTATTTTGGTGCTGGTTGTGCTGTTAAATGGAAATCCACAGGAAACCACCCGTTTGCAGACTCCCCTCTTGAGCAAAACATCGTGATAATTTTGTTTGGAGTTGGCCCGACGGGCGCAAGGTCCTTAGGTTGTGAGCCAAGTCTTGACAAACAACGCAAAAACCTGAAGCAATGCAAACACATCGTCTGCGTGCGCATGAAAACAAATGTGTGGAACAAATCCAGGAAATTCAGGACTTGCGGACTGGACAAAGGCCGGCCAAACGAAGCACAGGTGGACTGAGGTCAGTCAACAGCCTGCAGTGTGGCATTTGATGGCGACGGTCTCCGGGCTCCAGAATATATGGAGTGTACATCCTTCACGCACAAGAGTTTCTTGACCGAGAATTGGCACAAAGGGTTTTATCAGCATACCACAAAGTCAGGCCTGGCAACACGTGTGCGATGGGAGCATTGCTTCCATGCGTGCACTTCAGGAAAAGTCACACAAGCCCTCGAAACGCACATGTGCTGGCTCAGGCATGCGAAGCGACTTCAACAGATGAAAGAACGCAAAGCCAAGAAAACGCCAAGCCCGGCGCAGCCGTACAGTCTCCGTGACGCGATGACACACGAAACTCCACGCCGCTGCCCGGCGCTAAACCTGTGGGATTGAGCGACTCTGTGGACTGCGAAGCGAAATCCGCGTTTCAGAAAAACAGTGAAGCCTGCCTGCAGGAAAACTTTCGAAACATGAAACCAAGCACGCACTCATCTTCCAAACAGGGGGGAGGGTTTCAACGGTCGGATTTGTCTAGCTGTGCTGCCGGTCTTTTCAGGGATCCTTCTTCAAAGATTGTCTGTAAAAAAACAAGACCGAGCCCACCAACCCGAATGCACATCAATAAGCCTATGGGGCTCGCAACCAAGTCAGCTGCGCAAACTATGTGTTCAGCTTGTAAAAATGCACTTTGCGCACTCGACTTGTGGCTACAAAGTTACGATTTTCGAGCTGGAGCTGGACACCTGCACTTTGCGTACTAGACTTGTTACTACAAAGTTGTCATTTTCCAGCTAGTGCTGGAAACCTGCACTTCGCGCACTAGACTTGTACTGCAAAGTTGCGATCGAGTACTATGCTTGTGCTACAAAGTTTTGGCTAGAGCTGGAAGCCGGTACTTCGCGTACCAGACTTGTACTACCAAGTCGAGATTTTCCAGCTGGAGCTGGAAACCTGAACTTCGCGCACCAGGCTGGTACCACAAAGTTGCGATTTCTCAGCTGGAGCTGGAAACCTGTACTTCGCACGCTAGACTTGCACTACAAAGTTGCGATTTTCAAGCTGGAGCTGGAAACCTGTACTTCGCGCGCTAGACTTGCACTTCAAAGTTGTGATTTTGCAAAAACCTGTACTTCGCGCACTACACTTGTACTACAAAGTTGTGATTTTCCAGCTAGTGCTGGAAACCTGCACTTCGCGCACTCGACTTGTACTTCAAAGTTGCGATCGAGTACTATGTTCTAGACTTGTGCTACAAAGTTGCGATTTTGCCTAGAGCTGGAAGGAAAGCCTGTACTTCGCAAACTAGGCTTGTACTACAAAGTTGCGATTTTCCAGCTAGAGCTGGAAGCCTGCACTTCGCGTACTCGACTTTTCCAGCTGGAGCTGGAAACCTGTACTTCGTGTACTACACTTGTACTACAAAGTCGCGATTTTCGAGCTGGAGCTGGAAGCCTGTACTTCGCGCACTTGCACTGCAACAGTTGCGATTTTCCAGCTAGAGCTGGAAACCTGTACTTCGCACGCTAGACTTGCACTACAAAGTTGCGATTTTCAAGCTGGAGCTGGAAACCTGTACTTCGCGCGCTAGACTTGCCTTCAAAGTTGTGATTTTGCAGAAACCTGCACTTCGGGTACTATATTGTGCTACAAAGTTGTGATTTTCCAGCTAGTGCTGGAAACCTGCACTTCGCGCACTCGACTTGTACTTCAAAGTTGCGATCGAGTACTATGTTCTAGACTTGTGCTACAAAGTTGCGATTTTGGCTAGAGCTGGAAGGAAAGCCTGTACTTCGCAAACTAGGCTTGTACTACAAAGTTGCGATTTTCCAGCTAGAGCTGGAAGCCTGCACTTCGCGTACTCGACTTTTCCAGCTGGAGCTGGAAACCTGTACTTCGTGTACTACACTTGTACTACAAAGTCGCGATTTTCCAGCTAGAGCTGGAAGCCTGTACTTCGCGCACTTGCACTGCAACAGTTGCGATTTTCCAGCTAGAGCTGGAAGCCTGTACTTCGCGTACTGGACTTGCACTACAAAGTCGAGCTGGAAACCTGAACTTCGCGCACCAGGCTGGTACCACAAAGTTGCGATTTCTCAGCTGGAGCTGGAAACCTGTACTTCGCGCGCTAGACTTGCACTTCAAGGTTGTGATTTTGCAGAAACCTGCACTTCGGGTACTATATTGTGCTACAAAGTTGCGATTTTCCAGCTAGAGCTGGAAACCTGTACTTCGCGCAATAGACACGCACTACAAAGTTGCGATTTTCCAGCGCGTACCAGACTCCTGAGCAACACTTCTGAGCGACACTTTTGATTGACGCTTCTGAGCGACACTTTTGAGCGACACTTCTGATCAAACTTCTGAGGGTCACTTCTGAGCAACACTTCTAAGCAACACTTTTTCTGCTCGACACTTCTGTGCAACACTTCTGATCGACACTCCTGGTAGACACTTCTCAGCAACAACTCTATTCGACACTTCTGATGGACAGTTCTGATCGACACTTTTGAGCGACACTTCTGCGCAACACTTCTGGTCGAAAACTCTGAGCAACACCTCTGAGCCACACTTCTGATTGGTACTTCTGAGCGACACTTCTGTGCAACACACTTCTGACCGACACTTGTGAGCGCGTCATTTCTGTCAAACACTTCTGATCAACACTTCCGAGCACACTTCTGATCGACACTTCTGAGCAACACTTCCGACCGACACTTCCGAGCAGCACTTTTGAGCAACACTTCTGATCGACACTTTGGAGTTCCACTTCTGAGCGACACCTCTGACCAACGCTTCTGATGAGCATCTCTGATCGACACTTCTGATCCCTACTTCGGATCGACACCTCTGATCCACACTTCGACTTCTGATCGACAGTTCTGAGCAGCACATCTGATCAACATTTCTGATCCACACTGCGCATCGACACTTCTGAGCGACACTTTTGAGCAACACTGCTGAATTGGCACATCTGAGCGACACTTCTGAGCAACACTTCCGACCGACACTTCCGAGCAGCACTTTTGAGCAACACCTCTGATCGACACTTCGGAGTTACACTTCTGAGCGACACTTCTTATCAGAGCAATACTGCTGATTCGACACTGCTGATCGACACCTCTGACCGACACCTCTAATCGACAGTTGTGAGCAACACTTCTGACCGATGCTTCTGATCAGCACAAATGTCTTCAGTACCAGTAGCCAAACGTATCAAAACACCATTAATTGATGTGAGTGGACCATGTCAAAGAGGTAATTGTTGTTGATGCGAAAAATGCTAGTATTGTCTATATGTTTGGTGGAGGTGCTGGTATATTTGGTAAAAATGAATTCGATCTTGCTGATGTACTATTTACATTGCCGAGCTTCTGAGCAAACACACACACACACACACAGGTAAGCGTCGCTTGTGAGCGACGCTTCAACGCTGAGCGACAGAGCGACACGTCTGAGGCACATGTCACACTGAGCAACACTTCTGAGCCACACTTCTCATCGATACTTCTGCAGGACACTTCTGCGCAACACTTCTGATCGACACTTCTCAGCAATATTTCTGAGCAACTCTTCTGTGATCGACACTTCTGATTGATACTTCTGAGCGAAACTTCTGCACAACACTTCTGATCGAAAACTCTGAGCAACACTTCTTTCTGATCGATACTTGCGAACGACACTTCTGAGCACTTCTGAGCAACACTTCAGAGCGACACTTCTGATCGGCACTTCTGAGTGACTGGTCGACACTGCTGAGCGACACTTCTGAGAAAGGTCGCTCGACACGTCTCTTGTCTCAAAATGTGCGCCGCGCCACAGCGAGAGCGATTCGACCCACCCAAAGTGCGCAGAGGGTTCACTGTGCATTCACTTTGCATTTTCAAAAAGTGCACCGCGCCACAGCGAGAGCGAGTCGACCCACCCAAAGTGCTGCGCCTGCCACGACATCGGCGCGCAAGCTTGAAAGTACTGCGTGCGAAATCTGCACGAAATGCTCACATGTGCTGCGCCTGCCACGAAATCAGCACGAAAAGCTCTACAGTGCTGCGGCTGTGACTGTGGCGAAAGAATGATTTCGACCGATTTCTTGCATTTCTGCACTCGAAACGACACTCCAGCAAACGCTTGCGCGAGCATTCCAAGCAAAATACCTCACAACGAAGCCCCTGAAACGCGAATCCCACTGCATTTGCAACGCAAACGTGAAGCCTCACGAAACACTGCGCCTGCGCAGCGAAATGACACGTTGAGCTTGAGAAGCTACGATTCGCGCACAAGGCCAACAAAAACAGCACATCACAAGTCATCAAACTCACGCGTTCTGCGCTTCCCTACTGGGAGAGCCATAGCGCAATCATACAAACGGTTACGAACGGTTGCGAACGGTTGCGAACGGCTGCACAACATCCGGCGAACAAGGCTTCACTCCCAGACCCCCAAGATGAAACGAGAACCCTATGCTACGCATTCGGGAAAAAGACAGAAAAGAGGAATCTGCGTGGCCTCAAAAGAATGGATGATAAAGATGGAGAACAACCTTCTTGTTCCCATGGGTGTTCTTTTTAGGGGAAATGAGTGGCCCTGGTAGTTGATTAAACCACCGGGTAAACCAGGAATCGCCATCTATTTTCCTTTACCAAAACAACCAAAAAGGACCCCTATGATAGTATGTTCCTTTTCCCCACTTTTTCGCCTTCCCCCCCCCCCCCCACCCCTTCGCGCTCCTCGGCGGGCACGCCAGCCTCCAGCGCCTGCCGCCGGGCACGGTCCAGGTTCAGGTACAGCTCCCGGCGGCCGCTGGCCTCCAACCCCATTGAGCGACGGTTGACCTGTTGACCTGAGTGTATTTGGGGATGACATGACAGGGTAAACAAAAGAAACTATTCCATTTTGGAATAAGCAGCTATTTTTGAGAAACGGCCATATGGGTATGGGGTCAAAATAAAACCACCAGGAATTGGACCGCAGGTTTTAATCCTTGCTTCCATTACCAGGGTTTCAGTTTGGGGTTACCATGGTTACCCAATTTTTGACCCACGACAACGGCTGCCTTATAGACCCCCCACTTGACACTTTTTGGTTTCTGTTTGGTAGCATTCCTTGCCACCCCTTGGTTGTCAAGTCAACATGAACGCCTGGAAAAGAAAGGCTTGACCCGGAGGCTCGAAAAAATGCACCTCTTCTTCCCACTTGGTGGTCTGGTTTTGAGGTACTCCGAAGGGGTGGTTTCCCACTTGTCAAAGCATGGGTGCAAATCCGAAATCCAAACCCACCCAAAGCGCCAAACAAGGGTCTTCTGAATATGACTTGGGAAAACTGGAGCAACGAGTTTCCAAATCCGACCGAACTCAAGTCCAACGCGTTCCATTCCCCGCGTTTAAAGAAGGAGAGATCCGCCTTGTTCACCGGCATCCCAGAGTCTGAGAGCATCCACAGGAGCTGGCCCTTGGATACGTAGCCGTGGCTGCTTTGGACGCTGAAGGCGCACCTGCCGGCCGAATCCCTTTGACAAGAGAGAGCCCCCCTCCAAAACAAAAAGAAAGACACAAAGCGAAACAAAGGCTGCGGGGGGGGGGGGGGGGGGAAGAAAAAACGAAAGACACAAAACGAAACAAAGGCTGCGAAGCATCATGAAACCCAAAAAGGAGGGCCACCCAAAAGGAGCCTCCGTTCAAAGTGGGCGTTAGGGACAGCGCAGGTTCCGGCCCAGTCCTCAACTGCTCAAGCTCCGCATCGCTGAATGTCGCCTGGTCAAGGGCAATACATGTCTACCATTCAGCCGATCGCAGCTTTAAGAAATGGGCGAGTTGCTCCCGTCCCGGCATGATCTTGCGGCCTGTTGCCTGACTGCCAGTCTCTTCTTATTGGCCCTTTGTGACATGTCTAGTATGAATTGGGGGCTTTGGTGGACACCCTTTACATGGGGATCGATTTCGGCCACTCACCCTGTTTGAGGCGGTTCCCGTTAACTTTCTGAGCTTCCCAAACACCAAGAAATCACGGCTTCCGGTGCTGTCTCGACAGCGACGGCAGACGAAAGCTTTCGCCTGCTTCCGCTTCTCCACCGGGATCATCTTGCGAGTGTGCTCTGCCGCATAGACCCAGGTGTCCCAAGAGATGCCTAGGCTGGTGCTAGAGTGATACTGTGGATGGACCAAATCCATTTCGCGCCACCCAAGAAACCAGGAAAAACCAGGGTGTGTTAGTATTTACAGGAGGGGAATTATCATTCCAAGGTTTCTTAGGTGGTGCAGGACCTCGTCCATCCACAGTAGGGAGGGGGGGCCGGGAATCGGCACCCGACAGGTGCCGCACCGTGTGGCGACCGTGTTTGCAGTGTTTGAAGCAGTTTGTGCTTGCCTGGTCTCAGACTCCTCCCAAAATGGATGGCGTCCTTTTGCTGTTCCCCTTGAAATACACCCAGAAGGGTACGAGCCTGGAACAAAGGAATCACATCCAGAATCCACAAGGATATGCATCTGGCCAAATGACAATAATTCCCAAACGGAAAATCAGGGAACCCGTGTAGAGGATCTTCACGGGTAAGCTTGTTTTACTCGGTGAACTCCTTCAAAAAAGCGTAGCATGCCCGGCCTGCCGAACAATCGCCGTCTTCCTGGCACTTCTTGAAGGACTCCTCCACTAGACCTGAGGTGTGGCTCAAACAGCTGCGGCAAGCCGCAGGTTTTAGTCCTTTCCATTTGCGAGGGCTCCGTTTTGGACCCCTATTTTTGAGCCACACCCAAATCTCCGACATGCAATTGCTGAGCTCCAAGATGACCAAAGAGTAAGGCTCAATAGTTCTTACATGTCGGCTATGCATGCCCTCTGCCTGCATTTTGCTGCCTTCGTGCAAACGTTCGTACCGAGTAGCACAACCCTTAGGAAAGGTTGGGCCGGTGTCTGCAAGCCATGCAGTGCAACAAAACTAGTCACCTTGTGCTATTGGTTGGAGCAAGACTCAACATCTCTATCCAAGCAAGAGCCTAGCAAGTGTTGAATGGCGTGACCAAAACAAGTTGTGATTCATCAAGAGAAAGCAAACAATTCAACATGCTTCATGCATGCGTTAAGTCAGTGGTCAAAGGAACGCAACTGCGCAGTTCAGTCAAACACTATGGCAACATGGACTTGCGGAAAGTTCAGCCCGACTAACCAACCGCTCCTTACTCAATATCCGTGGGTTCCAAAACGCAGTACAGTGGCTGGCGCTTTGGTGCGCACCTATACACTCATCACATTTACGGAGACCTCCCAAAAACTCCTTCAGGAATCATGTCAATTTGGAAATGCCCAAGGCTCTTAACGCCAAACCAAAGGTCTTCCTTTGCAAGAACAGAGCAGAGTGGTTCGGCCAGAAATTCCCGTAGCCATGATCAGTTTGCGGAGGGACATGGGGGGGGATGAGCTCTACAAGTCCTACAAAAGCCAAGGGCGGACAACTTTCTCGCTCATGTCCTCTTGGGGAACAAATGATCTGGTGGGTCACATCTTCCATGTCCTTTCCAGTAGCCACCAAAAGGGCAACCACCGAACTCAGGGGGGCCTCCCTCTATTCTAACTTGCATGCCCATGCTAACTTGGATGAGATGGACACGGGGAAAACCCAAACTGGAGTTTCCCGAAATGACGCGCACACCCGGCGTTGGCTCCGAAAAACCGTGGTCGCGTCGGCCAAGGAGCGCTGCACCACATCGAGGCCTGCGTCCTGCAGAGCCTTGCCCAAAAGCCTTTGGGTCAGGGCCGCCTTGCCCAGCTGCAGCTGCCTGCCGCTCAGCAAGGTTGGCTTTCGGTTGGCTTGGGCTGGTCTTTGGTGGGTTGGGTTGGGTTGGATTTGGTTGCTGCGCGTTGGGTTATGGCAGAGTCAAACTCGATCTTTAACTTGTTCAACCTGCGTCAGGCAAGACCGGAACAAGCCTGCTTCGGGGCGCTTGGTACCGCCCGATTCGCCTTTTTTTTCGCAAACCAATTTAACAGTGACACAACCAAAGGCCATCAAATCTTTGTGTAGATGCCCCAACTTCCCTCATGAGGATCTGCGAAACGGCCGGGTTCGCGACAGCGCGCTTCAGCGAAAGTGTCCTGGAGAACCCCTGGTTGATCAATACTGTGGATGGTTGCGAAATCCAGTTCGCACCACTTTGAGTCCACGGTTGAAACCATTGTGTGTTGGCATTTACAGCGGGATCGAACCATTCCAGGGTGTTGTAGGCGGTACAAAATGGATTCGCCCATTCACTGAGGTGTCCCATTTTCGCCTGAATCCTTCACTTTTGAAGGAAACACCCCCTCCCGCCTCCCATTGATCATCTGCCAGGTTCTACCCAAGAATGCGGGGGTCGACAAATTCGCCATGCTCCAATGCCGAGTTGCTGGTAGACCCGCTGATACACCGACAGCTTGACCTCCTTTTGAAGTCTCATGAGCCGAAGGTATTCGCTTCGATCCTTAAGGCATCGGCTTCACGAGCGACTGCTGACCGACAAAACGGAGATCGACCGGTTCGGGACCCCTGGGGCTCTGGAGCCATATCCAAAACGTACCTTGCTAGGAGAGTTTCCTTAACCATCGTTTATGCATTGTACCTACCTCCATTCCCGTTCATAAGGGAGCAGTGCCCGAATTCCAGCGACTCTCGGTTCTAGCACTATGGTTGTAGCGACCAATGCAGCCACTACAACCCTCTGAAATCAGATAGTAAAACCACCTGATCCAAAACCAGTTGACTTTGGGCTACCAAGATGCTTATCGTGGTTCGTTCAGACCCAGTGCCCGTCTCTAAACTGTTTGCCTTTGCAACATGGAACCATTGACGAATTCCAGGGAGCTTCTACGGGGCTTCCCGTCCGAGTCTCCATGGTGCCGTTCTCATTGAAGTCCACCTGCTGCACCATCTTCCGCACCTCCTCCACCCGGTTCTTGAAGCCCATCCACTCCAGCAGCTCTTTCACCTGCGCTCCAAAAACACAAAAACAAAAAACGAACCCGCTTTTATCCGGGGCATGAACCAAAACGGGCCTTTTGCCCTGGTTTTCATGAGAACATGCGAAAAAGTGGGAAAATTGGGGGGCCAAAACAAAAATACACCAGCATAGACCCCAGATGGCGAAAAGCATGCCAACGTTTGTACACCAGCACCTCCGAAGAGCGCTCCAAACAACACCGGGCCGTCAATCTCGCAAAAACGAACGCTTTTCCCGGGACATGAATAAAACGGGCCTTTTGCCCTGAGTTTTCGTGAGAAGATGAAAATTGGGGGGGGCTTGCGCCCTGGCTCTTGTGGAAAGAATAGAGCTCGTGCCCCTTTGCCTTCACAAATGGAACCCTTCCGAAACAGGTTGGACTTGACTCTTCTGGTCTCGTGCGTACATGCGCTACTTGCGCAAACCGGCGAGTCGGGTGTGTCTTTTCTTCGGGAATCCTAGTTGGTTTTCCTTTAACACCTCAACAAAGTGCGTACCCACAAACAAGGGGACCATCCTGGGGACCTCCTCTCTGCTTCCATGAGGCGAACTTCTTGGACTGGGCTGTGGGATAGCAAACCTCCCGTCAGCTTGGTGGCTCGCAGACGGGCACACCACATCCCAAGCTCGGCCCGGCAAGCAGCGATGTTTTGGCCCACGGCGCCATGAAAGTGACCCTCTAGGAAAAGCATGCGTCTCTGCCTTCAAGCTGTGTTTGGGGGGGGGGGTTGGGGGAGGTGGGGTCCGGTCCGGGGGACGTTCGTAACCAATCGTTTGTGTTTCGTCGCTGCACCCGGAGCTCACAGCGGCTGCTAACACCATGCTAGCTGAATCGGACAGCATGGAGTAGAAGCCGCTGTGAGCCGTGGGAGCGGTGGCGAGTGCTTGACTTTGCTTCTCGCTCTACGACTCACCCGCCAGTTTGACTTTGACTACTGGCTGCAGTTGCTTCCTTGGCTGTGCATAGCACCGCGAGAGCTATGCGAGACTTTGTTTGTGCTTGTGCCCTCGTTGGGAGGACCCCTGCTTCTTCAGCAGTTTTCCGGCAGACTTTCGGGGGCAACACTCTTCCTTTAGCTCGCTGGGATGATCACACTTTCGCGTGGGTGCTGGCAAAGCTCCCTGGCTCTGATTAGCCTTGGGTGGCACTGGGTTTAGACATTCGTGAGTCGGTTCATTTGTCAGCCGGGAAGAATTGAGAAAGCTCTGGCTGGCTGCCAGTGACCTGTAAACGAAGGCATCGCAGACCTGAAAACAAAATCTGACCGCGCGACTTTGCACATTGCATCTTGCCGTTGTACTGTGTTTTGCACGTGAATGCCTCAGAGTCTCGCAAAATGCAACGGGTTTGAACGTCAGCAAAGTGGTGTTTGATTGACCAGAAGGGGAAAAAAACACACGACTTGCGGGTCTGTGACTTGCAGGCAGTGCAAACTGTCTGGGGTCACAAACAGCGCCGTAGCCTGGCCACGTGACAATCAAAAGCTTAAAGGAGTCTCCTATGTCAACATCCTTACCTTCATAAGACTCATGAGCGCAGGTCAAGAGCGTTGGATCTTGCAAAACGTTCAGACCATGAGCGCTCAAAGTCCATAGAGCCCTTTCCAAACCCAAGGGAAAAACTTACCACACTGCCAACACTTTCATGAAGGCTTCGTTTCTTCCCCTGGGCTGATATTTTTTCGCCCATTCCCATAAGCCCCAAGGGTAGGCCTGAAGGGTGGGCAACTCCCCCGAGTCATCGCAGAAGTGCGCGAAGGGTTTGAGGAACTCTTCCCGCTCGGAGACCGTGAAGCCATTCCTCCGGGCTCTCTTTGCTTCGGGCGAGGCGGGCAAACCCCCGGAAGCGCAAAATGCGCTACCAAGCCCCCAGTGTAATTGGCTCCAGAAGGCGCTGATAGGAAAACGAGGCCAAATGGGTTGATCTCAACATACGGGGACCCCAAAAATGGCGGCTGTCCTTTGGTTCCCGGACAAAAAAAAAAAACGAAGGGGGGGGGGGGGAAATCCGGGTCCTTTCTCGCACATAGTCCACGAAATCCAGCACGCGATCCAGGCTCATGCGCTGCTCCGGGGTTACACCCGTGTTGCCCTGAGCGCGCCAACACCCAGAGATGCGCCCGGCGAGATACGTCTGGCGCATGGGGGTTTCTCTCTCTCTCTTCTTGGATTGGACTCGTTGCTTGTGGTTTTTCAAGGGAAACTAAAAGGAAAACCACCATATTATGAATATTTGTTGCGGGGTGCCTTCACACACACACACACACACACGCACACACACACACACAATCTCATTTGCAAGGTAAGTCGGTGCATGGATACCGGTCAAGCTGCCAGCTGCCAACCCCGCGAATTATCCCGAGCGGAGATGGGAAAGTTTGGGTCGCCCCTGTGGCTCTTGCCTCTTCTCGTCATTTCCAAACTAATCCAGTGCTTCCAGTTACCACCACAGCAGGAAACTGTGGTATTTTTACCTCTAGGCTTCACATGATGGTTACCTAGCGACACATGGGCCATCTTTTCTTGGAACCCCCCAAAATGGCACAAAAACCGTTTTCCCTTTTGGTTCCCCTTTAAAGCCAGCACCCCAACCCGGGGGAACCAAACAAAAAAAAAATGACGAGCCCAAGGTTAAAAAACCTGGCAGCACTCCACTCGCCTGCAGCTCCCGCAGCTCCGGGGTCACCAAGCTGAAGCCCAGGTTGCTGCACAGCGCCTCGCGGCTTCAAATCGGACCGGGACTCCGGGGGTAAATTCGGGTAACCTTCATCACCAACGGTCCCAGAATTTCTTGTTCAGTTTCCAGTTCAGTCGGGTTCTCGTTGGTCTTAGGGGGTTAATGAGTTATAACCCAAGTGGCCAACCACTTACTAACTTGGCCGAACATCCAACTAGGTCCTCCAGATTTGAGAGCTTAGAATAAGTTGGTACCGTTTCTTTTTTCGGTCGTCTAGTTTAGTAGGGGAACCCTCCCAACCAAAAAGGGGGGAGAAAAAGCACTACTGGGGGACCTAGCCAATAATCCACCCCGGTCCCCAAACGGCCGCAACGGTGGTCCGATTGCTTTTTTGACACCGCCCAAAACTGGCTGCGAGAAGTGAATGAGAAATGGAATGAACCTGGGGGTAAAGGAAAGGTTTTCTGGGGTCATTCCCTCACTCCTTCTCGCACCAGCAAGAAAAGGGGGGACCCCCTCAAAACAATGACACGCCCATTCAGGGAGACACCGTCCCCATTGGCTTCCGATGGCTTCCGCAGCTCCAAGCCTGAAGGTCAGATCCGCGGATGTAGCCGTCCTGCGAAGGACCGTGGAATGCAACTTGCCTGTGGATACTGCTGACCCTTTGAGTAATAAACCCCCGACTATTCTAAAGGTATTAAGGGGGGTCCCATCCTTTCTTCCAGGACCCCTAACTGGGGGGTTTATTAATCAGGGGTCAACATTGAGTGGGAGGGCCTGCTTGAAATGGATATTTGCTTTGGTTGAACATTCAAGACATTCAATAGCTATGCGTCAAAACGCCGAAAAGGGCCGCTTCCCAGTTGGTTTCCCATTGCTGAAACATGGTTGAGCACTCAAGATGTGTATTTGCCTGATCAATGGAAATCGAACATCCGCCGAGCGGATGTTACTTTGATCACCATTCCTTGCCCAGCCAATGGTGGGGATGTGTTTCCATCGCTCCTTGTCCGTGTCCAAGGTATTGAAGTGCTCAGAGACTTCCTTGAGTTGCATCTGCCGCAGTTGTCGGGCATGCGTCACAAACTCGAAGAAGCAAATCCCGTGCCTAGGCACCGAGACGACTGCCTTGAAAACCCTCCAGACGCAAAGTCCCCAAACTGCGATCCCCAAGCCATCTGTGGAGCTCGACGTCTCGCGAGTGTCGCATCAAGCGGCGTCTTCTCTTCCAGCTGCTTTGCCATTTTGCCCATGAGCGCTGTCAAGTGGTCGGTGCCTGAGCACGTATTGATGGATCTGCAAATGGCCTTTCGGCTCCCAAGCCAGGGAGCAAAAAAGTCTCTCAAAATCACCATGGCGCAAGTGTCAATGGAAGCCAGGAGGGCTTGCCCTGTAAATGTGCAGCCCGCGCTCTGAAATTTGACCCAGTGAAACTAAACACGGAGTCAGGGTAATTGCGTGGATCAAAATTAGTCCTGCGGACCACGCTTGCCGTACCCCTGAAAAAAAACCTCAAATTGTGAAGTCCCGTGTCCAACTCAACTGGAAAAATGCGTTTAAACAAAAGAAGAAAAGACAAAACACGGGCTTCCTGCTTCTTGTCTGGATCCCCCTCTCCGTCAACGGGCTTTCGCGCTTAACAAAAACGCGCGCAAGCCGAGCCCCGACAGCCGCGCGGGGCCAAAGCGAACGCCGAGTCCCGAGGCGCAGTAGAGGCCCCCGAAGAGCAGCAGCCCAGTCGACAGCTCGGAGCTCCGGATGAGCCGGCCCTCCGGGCCGAGGTTCATCACGTCCTCGGATTCGGGCTCGCCTCCAGAAGCATTTCTTGACCAGCGACTGCTTTTATTCTTATCTGTATGTTGTCGTCGTTGTTGTTTTTTCCTTTTTCCCGAAAGCATGGCGAAGGGTTCTTCCGCTGGGTTCACTTGAGTTGTTCTCATGAGAGTCATCACAAGGTGTCATTGCAAGGAATCATCATCATGAAAGTCAATGCAAGGAGTCATTGCAAGGAGTCATTGCAAGGAGTCATTGCAAGGAGTCATTGCAAGGAGTCATTGCAAGGAGTCATTGCAAGGAGTCATTGCAAGGAATCATTGCAAGGAGTCATTGCAAGGAGTCATTGCAAGGAGTCATTGCAAGGGGTCATTGCAAGGGGTCATTGCAAGGAGTCATTGCAAGGAGTCATTGCAAGGAGTCATTGCAAGGAGTCATTGCAAGGAGTCATTGCAAGGAGTCATGAGAGTCATTGCGAGCTGCGCATGGAGTCAAGTGCAAGTTGCAAGTGCAAGGAGTCAAGTGCAAGTTGCAAGTGCAAGGAGTCAGGTGCAAGTTGCAAGTGCATGGAGTCAAGTGCAAGTTGCAAGTGTAAGGAGTCAAGTGCAAGTTGCAAGTGCAAGGAGTCAAGTGCAATTGACTTGCGAGGAGTTAAAATCTCTTCTTAGGGCGGCGGGGTAGTGCCGACGACACTACACGAAAATCGACCCTCTGCGGGGATCGGCGTGGTCGAGGTGCAAAAACCATGGTTTTTTGCGATTTCTGCGGTGCTCGCGCGACCCTCTGCGGGGATCGGCGTGGTCGAGGTGCAAAAACCCATGGTTTTTTGCGATTTCTATCATGCTCGCGCGACCCTCTGCGGGGATCGGCGTGGTCGAGGTGCAAGAACCCATGGTTTTTTGCGATTTCCAACATGCCCGCGCGACCCTCTGCGGGGATCGGCGTGGTCGAGGTGCAAAAACCCATGGTTTTTTGCGATTTCCAACATGCACGCGCGACCCTCTGCGGGGATCGGCGTGGAGGTGCAAAAACCCATGGTTTTTTTTGCGATTTCTGCGGTGCCCGCGCAACCCTCTGCGTGGATCGGCGTGTCGAGGTGCAAAAACTCGAGGGCGAGGTGCAAAAACTCAAGGTTTTTTGCGACTTTTGTTGTTCGAACTGGTCCTCGGGAGTTGTCTCGTGGTTCGCGCGCCTGCTCCCGGAACCGGCGGGTCGCGGGTTCGATTCCTCCCTGGTCCGCGGGCGGTCGTCGCAAGATGCAACTTGCATTTTTCCCGAAAGCATGGCGAAGGGTTCTTCCGCTGGGTTCACTTGAGTTGTTCTCATGAGAGTCATTACAAGGTGTCATTGCAAGGAATCATCATCATGAAAGTCATTGCAAGGAGTCATTGCAAGGAGTCATTGCAAGGAGTCATTGCAAGGAGTTATTGCAAGGAGTCATTGCAAGGAGTCATTGCAAGGAGTCATTGCAAGGAGTCATTGCAAGGAGTCATTGCAAGGAGTCATTGCAAGGAGTCATTGCAAGGAGTCATTGCAAGGAGTCATTGCAAGGAGTCATTGCAAGGAGTCATTGCAGTCATTGCAAGGAGTCATTGCAAGGAGTCATTGCAAGGAGTCATTGCAAGGAGTCATTGCAAGGAGTCATTGCTAGGAGTCATTGCAAGGAGTCATTGCAAGGAGTCATTCCTAGGAGTCATTGCAAGGAGTCATTGCAAGGAGTCATTGCAAGGATTGCAAGGAGTCATTGCAAAGAGTCATTGCAAGGAGTCATTGCAAGGAGTCATTGCAAGGAGTCATTGCAAGGAGTCATTGCAGTCATTGCAAGGAGTCATTGCATTGGAGTCATTGGAGTCATTGCAAGGAGTCATTGCAAGGAGTCATTGCAAGGAGCCGTTGCAAGGAGTCAAGTGCAAGTTGCAAGTGCAAGGAGTCAAGTGCAAGTTGCAAGTGCATGGAGTCAAGTGCAAGTTGCAAGTGCAAGGAGTTAAGTGCAAGTTGCAAGTGCAAGGAGCCAAGTGCAATTGACTTGCGAGGAGTTAAAATCTCTTCTTAGGGCGGCGGGGTAGTGCCGACGACACTACACGAAAATCGACCCTCTGCGGGGATCGGCGTGGTGGAGGTGCAAAAACCCATGGCTTTTTGCGATTTCTAACATGCTCGCGCGACACTCTGCGGGGATCGGCGTGGTCGAGGTGCAAAAACCCATGGTTTTTTGCGATTTCCAACATGCACGCGCGACCCTCTGCGGGGATCGGCGTGGTCGAGGTTGCGATTTTTTTAACTGCGGTGCTCGCGCAACCCTCTGCGGGGATCGGCGTGGTCGAGGTGCAAAAACTCGAGGTTTTTTGCGATTTCTGCGGTGCTCGCGCAACCCTCTGCGGGGATCGGCGTGGTCGAGGTGCAAAAACCCATGGTTTTTTGCGATTTCTGCGGTGCCCGCGCAACCCTCTGCGGGAATCGGCGTGGTCGAGGTTTTGCGACTTTTGTTGTTCGAACTGGTCCTCGGGAGTTGTCTCGTGGTTCGCGCGCCTGCTCCCGGAACCGGCGGGTCGCGGGTTCGATTCCTCCCTGGTCCGCGGGCGGGCGTCGCAAGATGCAACTTGCATTTTAAAGCAACTTGCGCAGAGCAACTTGCGCAGAGCAAGTTGCACAGAGCAACTTGCGCAGACCAACTTGCACCGACCAGTTAGAGCGCCTTGCCTAGAGCAACTTGCGCAGAGCAACTTACGCAGAGCAACTTGCACAGAGCAACTTGCACAGAGCAGCTTGCACAGAGCAACTTGCAGGGAGCGCAATTTGCACAGAGCAACTTGCAGGGAGCCACTTGCAGGGACCAACTTGCCGGAGCAACTTGCGCGGAGCAACTTGCGCAGAGCAACTTGCACAGTGCAACTTGCGTAGAGCAACTTGCGCAGACCAACTTGCACCGACCAGTTTGCGCAGAGCACCTTGCCTGGTGCTGTCTCGCGCTTGCTTCACGAATGCTTCGTGTAGGGAAAAAGAACGCATCCTGCAGCGTTGGGCCGACCTCGCTTGCGATGTTCTGCTTTCGGGCCAACCGTGGTCTAGTTTTTAAGAAGAAGAAAACAAAAACAAAACAAATACACCAGCATAGACCCCAGATAGCAAAATGCCAACGATTGCCCTGTGGCACCTGCACAAGAATCCCCAAATTGCATGCCACCTAGCACCCTGCCGTCGATCTCGCAAAAACACACCTGGCCGTCACCAGCCCCCCCAAAACAGCACCTGCACCAGCCGTCAATCTCGCAAAAACGCCACGCCCGTCACCACCCCCCCAAAAACCATCCGCGCCATCACCCCGAACAGCACCAGAGCACACGGCCGTCAATCTCGCAAACACGCACCCTCACCATGACCAGCACCTCAAAGAGCACCCCAAACACCATCCCAAAGCAGCACCTTCGCAAACACCCCAGACTGCTTGCTTAGCATTTTGTCGCTAATTTTCTAAAAGTGCGCCGGCACTGTCACCTGCACACCCCAAAGCACCTGCGCCAGCACCCAAACTGCATACCCTAGCACCCCCAATCTAAATAAAATGCGCCCGCGGCATCACCAGCGGCTCAAACAGCACCTACACCAGCACCCCAAACTGCATGCCCCCTAGCACCCAGCCGGCAATTTCGCAAATCACTTTCCCTTCTGTATTAGAAGTTAGAACCCCTATAGCTTTCAGCTATCTGGGGAAAAAGAAGAAACAAGTTGACCGCCCTACAAACCATCCAACTAGTGGTTGCCTTCTAAATTGGTGGGAGGCCCCTGGGTTCATTCCCAACACGGGTCTGGTGCGATAGGGCAAGAGAAATGGAATGAGCCCAAGAAAAACCATCCGTAGTTTCCGAGAGAAAATCCACAAACCCGGTTCATGCCCAGCACCCTTTTTTCGCGGTCCTTCCCTATCGCAGCAAGAAAAATGGATCCCCAGACTCAATGGAGGTTCTGACTGGGCCGACGTAAGTGAAACGAACCACCCCTCTGGGCGAGACGGTCGAACCATGAGGAAGCTCGAGCTGTTTGATGTTGACCCAGTTATTACTGGGGACTCCCCTGGAAAAAAAAATATGTATTCCCCACGAAGCAGGGGGCTGCCCCGATCAATAACTAGCAAAAAGAGCCAAACAAAAAGCAGGGGTCGGCCCAAAAGCTCCCTTTGGTTTCCCTTCAAAGAGTTCCATCCCTGACCCCGAAACATGCTTTGGGGTTTTGGGGTTGTACGGGCCGTGGACACTCCAGGAATCGTCATTGCAACCACGCATCTGCTTTTGTGCAAACACAGCTGCCTTCAGGCGACAAACCACACGTCTCATTTCAGCGGGTTAGAACACCAACACAAGCCAGCGGGCAAAAACACACGCGGGGGCCACCTGAACCGGAAAAACCCCGATGCCAGCACGGTTTCCTTTCGGTTCCCTTTTAAACACACACCAAGCTGGGTCCACCATTTGGACATAAGTCAAAATCTGGATTTGAACCCCAACAGCTGGATTTGACGTTCCTTGTGATTTCCCTTTACACCCCAACCCCTACCCTCAAAAACACACACCCGCTTCACGCCCATGGCTCGCCCGGCTCGCCCGGTTCGCCCGGTTCGCCCGGTTCCGAGCCGCGCTGTCGCAGTGCTGAAACGCCTCAGTGAGTCTCTGCAGCTCCGCCACGGTGAAGCCTGACGCGAGGCTTCAAACCCAAGCCTCCGAGCCGACATCAAAGGCTCAAGCCTGTAGTGTGATTTTTGGGAGTTGGTTCAAAAACCCTACGTTAAGGACTCAAGCTCAAGCTCAGCCTCAAGGACTGAAGCCTTCTTGGGGCTGGCTTAAAAAACAAAACAGAAAGGAACACCGACGTCCCGTTTCAAAGTGCCCCCTATGTTGACGCATGCCCAGTTCGCTGTTGTTGTTTTTCTTGTTTTCTACTGCCCGATTTGTGATCCAGCCAAAAAGCTTGGAGATCCAAGCAAAAATATATGTCTACAACATTCCAAAATGCACAAAACCCCGAGTTTGAAAGCCGTGCAGGTACAAGCCTAACCCTCCTAGATGGCCCAAAGGTGCGATAGCACCAGGGCTGCAGCTGGGTCTGCTTTTGTCTCGGTGGTCATGCACCCTCCACTCTCAAGCAATCGACATCAGGCCAGTGTTCGGTCGCCTTCCTTTGGGGGGCTTTTTGCGGGTCTCCGAAAATTTGGGTGTGTCTTTTAAGGGGACGCCCCCCAAAAACATACAGAATGGTGCTGTTCCTTTTTTGTTTCCCTTTAAAGCAACCCCAAAGGAGACGAGCCAGCCATTTCTTTCCACAACACTCGCCCCCTTCAGAAAGGGCCTTCGCAGGAGCGGTAGGCAGCAAGAAATCGCACCATTGCCATGGCAGTGTCGCAGCTGTGGTTCTTCAAACCCGCGATCTCCTCAGATCGGAGGAGGGCTTAGGAGGCTTTGGACTTAGCTTTTGCAGATCTATGGATATCTAAAATGAATTACTCACACTCTTACCTGCCAGGATCATATCCCTGCAAACTCTAGGGCCATGATTCTACCTGAAATCAGATATCCATACCTTGGAATTGGTGAGCACGGCATAAACTAGTCACATATGGCTGTGGGTCAAAACTCAGGTACCCCTACCCCCCAATTCCCTTTCAGAATAGACCAAACAGAAGGGGAGTTACCAAAAGGGTCTCTGGGGTTTGACCCAACCCATATCTCTCTGCCAAGCATCGCGAATGTCTTCCATCGTCGGTGCAGTGCAAACCACACCTTGGCTTTTCAGTGCAAATCCTGGCACACCAAAGCCTTACCACCGTGGCTCGGCACCTCTGTCGTTCAGGCTCGGAAAGCCGCGTTAAGGAAAACAAAAAAAAACACCGCCAGGTTGGGTGGGGTGGGTGGGGTGGGTGGGGTAGGTGGGGTGGGTGGGAGGGTGGGAGGGTGGGTGGGTGGGGGTCCTCTACTTTAAGACACACCCACATCACAATCTCTCCACATCCCTGAAGAAAAAACGTGGAGCAGCTGAGCAAGGACTGACAGAACAAGAGGTACAGGTTTGGGTGGTACCGAAAAAGACAGCGCCTGAGTTTGTCCGCGGCCAATGCCATGGTCAACATTCCTTATGCGGGGAATGATCTTTAGGAACTTCAGCCAACCGAAATAGGAAAACAAAACGAAACAAACAAACAAAAACGCCTTAAAACCTCGCTCCCATGCAACGAGGTACCGAAGGGTCTTAGCAACGACCGGAGGTTCTGCAGATGAAAGTCGGCATCCTGCTTTGAGTAAGGATTTGGCCGCCACCTGGCCGACAGGGGATGGCAACTCTTGTCGGCCTTGACAAAACCGGCTTCGGTCAAGGAGCACTTCTCTTGCAAGCGGCCATCTCGTCCCGCCCTACGGCTTCCGAAGGCACGCCCTCGCCGAGCGGGGCCAAAAAACCCGCTGCCGCGCCTCTTCAGCCGCGCTTGGATCGTGTTGCGCTCGTAGAGGGCGTAGCGCTCGTAGAAGTCCTGGCGAGTTGTCACGGAAGCGATGGGCTGAGAACTGCAAAGCGAAACAAGGAGCTTGAGCCTCCAACAAATGGACAGCTGGGGGAGGGAGAGAGGGAGGGAGCCCAAACAACTTCAGCCCTCCCCTCCCCTCCCCTCCCCTCCCCTCCCCTCCCCTCCCCCCCACCCCGCCCAGCATGGCACGACCGACCGACCGCTCGCGCCTGAAAGTCGTTGAAGTCCAGGGCCTCAAAGCTGGTGGCCTCCTTCGCCAGCTGCTGGCACTTCTCCTCAGATCTGAGGGGGGGGTCGGCCAGCTGAGCCAAAAAAAAATCTGAAGGGAGGGTAGGGGGGGTAGGGGGGGGTGGGGTGGGCGTCGACCAGGAGCCAATTCATGTTGTCCCAGTTTCGGGCAGCTGAGCCAACAACATGTTCCCCAGTTCGGTCCCCCCCCCCCGTTTTAGTGTGAAGGCATAGGGGTGGATCCATTTTTTCCGTTTGGCTGTACATTTGTCCTGAGGCATGGAGCTTGATCCAACAAACATGTTTTCCATTTGGCTCTGGCTCAAAAAGAACTGGAATTCCCCAAAATGGCACCAAAAGGTGAATGGAACCAAAGACTAAAACCTGCGTAGCCCTGGCTCTTCAATTTGAGCCACCCCCATTTAAGTCCCCCAGTTGCCCAGTTTGAGACACCTTGGGTAATGCTTATCCCATTGGGAAAAAGATCATCTTCTTAGTGGGATGAGCATGCTCATCCCATGTATTTCGGACCTTTTGATCAAACCCCATAGGCCCCCATATCATGTTCTGAAGGAGGATTCTGGCCACGAGTTGCCCTGCAAAGCAACTGGTGTTTTCCTTTAGTGGGGACAGGAAAGAAGCGTAAGAGGTGGTGAGGAGTGCATGCAAACGCACAAATTCTTTGTCAGGCAAATCTCCTCACGCCTTGAAAAAAATGACGCACACCGCAAACAAAGAAGCTGGGACTGGGTGAGCGCGGACAGGGGGTCGGGCATGGCAAGTCCCAGCACCCTTCCCCGATCCCTGCCCTTAGTCGCTGCTTCCTTATCGAGAACTCAGCCAAGTATCTGCTGAGAGCAGAAAGAAGCAGAGTCTGCCTGGGCGACTCCACTCCGATGCATGAGACAAGGGTGAGTGGGAACATGCATCCCTCACAAAACAAATCCCGTGTCCATTACACACAGATTCACCGATCCTCGTGGCAAGCGAATCCCAAAGAGAAGGACTGAGACCATCGAGGGTGCCAGGATGACTTTGGAAAACCTCAATGGAACACCCACTTCGGCAGCACAAAAGTCGGGGTCCAGGGGTGAAAGTAGAAGGTTTTGGCGTCCGACGGAAGCATTTCAGGGCACTGAGGATCTCCGGCAGGTCCTCCTTTGAGACCTCGAAGTTGGAGTTCGAAAAGCGCGAGAACATCCTTAGAAAAAGAGCGCGTGAGAGAGACGCACCGCGCAAGTCTCAAGAGAGCAGACAAACAAAAAGGTGGGGCTAGGAGTGGTCGATTCATTGATCTTAGGTAATCTGTGGACAAAATCCTGCACCACCTAAGAAACCCAAAGGAATGATTCGATTCCCCCAACAAACGTTTCGGTTTCGGCCAAGATTTCAAAGTGGTACTGGATTTGCTCAATCCACGGTATAGACTCCAAAGAAAAAACTGTCTGGAGACATCTCTGTTACGGGGGACTCCTTTTGGGTTCCATGTTAATTTGCAGGCGAGTAAGTGGGGAAACCCCAGAACCAGATTCTGTCAAAAATGACGGATGTCTGCAAGCCTCATCTTAAATAGCCACAAGGGACGATTCATAGGGGGCATTTTCTCATTCCCTACCGAGAAATCCGCAAGATAGTGCCGCTTCGCCCTTCTTTCGCCAAGCTTCACTCGCATGCGTGTAACATCCTCAGCCGGCACCAAGTCATTGTAGAACCGGTCGAGGCAGTCGTCGACACTCGGCATCAAGGCGCCTCGGTTAGCGGCGTTAACCACATGCCCTCTGGCATGAGAAGGGTTCGGGGCCGGTTGCTCATTCCCATCCCGTGAAGCCGGCGAAACCGGATCGGTACTTGACAGGTTGAGCTGCGCTTCTCGAGGCTTGCAATTTTCCGCCCCCTTTGGCACCGAGTGCATAGGTCACCGACGCAACCTGCCTCTTTCCTCTCGAAAAAATTCCGCCTGCTCGCCACTTGATGGGCTCCGGCAGGTCGCAGTTCGATCCCTCCTGGAGTAGATCGGTGTAAGCTGGGGGTCGAGATTGGAGTTATGAGAAAGAAAACACCCCTTTCACTTGAGCAACTTTATTATTTTCCTCTCCCTCCTTCCTTTCTTCCTTCCTTCCTTCAGTTCACCGCCCTCCCCTTCCCTTCCCTTCCCTTCCCTTCCCTCCCTTCCCTTCCCTCCCCTCCCCTCCCCTCCCCTCCCCTTCCCTTCTTCTCGTCCTTGTCTTTTGTTTATGTGTTTTCTTCTTATTATGCTTTCTTTTCTCTTCGTCTTCTTCGTTTTGTCTTCTTCTTCTTTTCCTTCTCCTTCTCCTTCTCCTTCTCCTTCTCGTTCTCCTTCTCCTTCTCCTTCTCCTTCTGTTGTATCCTCCTTGTTCTTCTTCTGGGCAGCGTGCTGGTTTGCATATGCAGATATTGCGAGCCACCTCAAGATCTATCCTTCGCTTGGCTGGCAGCAAACAGATGGATCGGTCTCCAGCTTCCAGCTGCTAAAAACTGTCCGAACGCGCTCCAGATAGTGCTCTGAGCGTGGCAATATACGCGACATTCGACGACTGGTTGTTTCGCAGAGTTGGCATTACACCCAACAACAAGTTGTTGTGCTTTGGGTTTCCCTTTCATTATTTTATTCTTTTCAAGGGTGTCCCTTTTAAACTCTCCCAGGGTGCCTGAAAATCTCATGGAACACCCATGGGGGCTTGCACGGCCCACTCCTTGCCCACGGCAACAGCAGCCGCGCTCTTCTTGAAGACTTCCCTCGCCACAAGTCCCATTTTGACACATGGCCATGGGTCAAAATCCAAATCGGATAGCCCCCAGTGAACATCCGATTCAATCCAGCCACTGAAATAAGTTCTAAAATGGGTGGTCAATTCACTACCCCAAAATGGGATCCCATTGGTTTCGACCCACAGCCACATACTCATAAGTCCTTCAAGCAAGATTCTCTCGCAAGCCCTTGCTAGGCTTTTCCGCCCGACTGGCTGTTGGTTTCAGAGCCCTGCCCTATAAGTAGCGCTCTTGAAAACCGCTGGAGGGAAACTGCCTCCTACTCAACCGCAGCCTCAGCCAAAAAAACGCGCACACACACACACAGACACACAGACACCTCCCGGAAACTGCCATCCAACGCACAAAGTACACTCACGGGCTGTCAAGACATAGGGGGCCCTGCGTCCTTGAACCACTCAGGCGACCATACACAACCAGTCGCATGTATCCGGGGAAGGACCCTCAACCATCCACACCAAGGTGACCGACCCGAAGACTTCCGTGAACGCCACGCGCCTGGACTCCTGGCGCCGGGCCTCCGGAGCCTTTTCCGCGGCTTCGGAAGGCCCCGCGGCCGGAAGCTTTACCCTCAGCCGGAGCTCGGGGCTCGGGGAGGGGGGGGGTGGGGTGAAGAAACGAAGGAGACAAGTTGCACCCACCGTTCTGGGGCACTTAGTCAAAAAAAGGTTTCAGCGCAAAATTGCATACTGAGTTTGGGTTCAAACCAGGACATGGAAAGTCTACCACCCGCGAGAAAGTATTTTTATCAGGCTTGCACACACGCATTCCTACGTGCTGCGCTCAACACCTTGGTGCGAGGACAATCACTTTATGACGTGAAAAGGAGAGCTGCGGCTGCCTCCACAGCGGGCTTGTCCTCGCAGCTTATACTAGAAGGACCAGCTGTCTTGTCTGCCCTGAACTCCAACCTGAGGGTGACCGATGACGTGCTTCGCGATGGAGGTCGCATCCATCCGAAAGGAGTGTTGAGAAAAATATAGCATGCATCGACAACAAATGAAACGGAATATGGCAAAGGGAAAACGGAAGGAAGGAAGGAAGGAAGGAAGGAAGGAAGGAAGGAAGGAAGGAAGGAAGGAAGGAAGGAAGGAAGGAAGGAAGGAAGGGAAGGAAGGAAGGAAGGCAGGCAGGCAGGCAGGCAGGCAGGCGGGCGGGCGGGCGGGCAGGGAGGAAGGAAGGCAAGAAAACAAGCAAGAAGCAAGCAAGCAAGCAAGCAAGCAAGCAAGCCAGCCAGCCAGCCAGCCAGCCAGCCAGGCAGGCAGGCAGCCAGCCAGCCAGCCAGCCAGCCAGCCAGCCAGTGCGCCAGCCAGCCAGGGGGAGGGAGGGAGGGAGGGAGGGAGGGAGGGAGGGAGGGAGGGAGGGAGGGAGGGAGGGAAGGGAGGGAGGGAGGGAGTGAAGGAGGGAGGAAAGCAAGGTAGAAAAGAAGGAACGAAACGGGGAGGAAACCAAAACAAAGGACTGGGAGAACAAAGGCATGGCAAAGAAAAACGGTTCACAAAACATGTGACAATCGAATCACCAGCCTCTGTGGCTCCTCCACAGGATGCGGCTGGCCTGCACAAGAAGTCCGAGGCTGACCAATCAAAACGTAGCCGGGTCAATCCTCCCAATCTGATCAAATCGTCGAAGCTGGCTGCCCAAGCTCTCCAGAAGCCATGTACCTGGACCCTCAACATACCCGCCTTGCCCCAAAATCATGGGGCGACGTCCCTTTTTCAAGTTCTTTTTGAGGGTCCCATGTAGCCAATTGCTCCCAAAGAAAACCAAGCCCCGCCTGCGCTGGCCTCTGGCCGCAGCGGTGCGAGCCTCATCTTTTGCGATGCCACCTGCCTCCGGGAGAAAAAAAAAAACAAAAAAAAAAAAACGAGCTGCGACATGTGGGACTAAAACCTGCGGTCTGGTGGTTGAATTTTTGGCCCATACCCATGTGGCTTCCAAATGTTGTGGTACGGGGTCCATGTGGACTCGAGGTGGGTGGGACATGCTCATCTATGGCTTCTTCTTTCCTTTCAGCCAACGACTTTCCCGCTGTGGGTGGTTCTGAAATCTTGGAATCGCACCAACGTTCAGAAACCCAAGGGAATGATTCGATTCCCCGACTTACATTCCAACAAAGAATGGTTTCAACCATGGTTTCAAAGTGCAGGATGTCGTCCATCCAGAGTAGGGGGTATGCGCATAAGGGAAACACGACGAGAGAAATCACCACTTTGGGGGTTCCCCCCAAACGTGTAGTGTTTCCGCCAAGCGGGCATGGGAAAAATTGGTGGCGTGTTTGTTGTGGGGAAATTGGGGTTGTACCCCTTCTCGTCCTCCCCAAAATGACACTAGACTGTTGCGAATTGCTTTGCCACTTGTTCATTTGAAAAAGGACGCAACCGGAAAAGCTTGACAGGCTCAGCCGTTGGATAGCTGGATCAAATTGCAAAGCGAGGGGCGCCAGGAGCACGTCTGAGTGGCTTTTCTGCTTCCGAAGCTTCTTGAAGTCCCGGAAGTCTGCAGTGGAACCCATGGCCCGCCTTGGCTGCGACTTGAGCTGACATCTCCCTCAATGCGGCAAGCAACGCTATCGGCTATCAGTGGTCCATCCAGTGGAAATCTGGGGAGGCTCCCTTTCAATCAAGCGATTTCCCACGTTGCGTGAAGTTGGTATGAGCCCAGTTGCGCTAACATCCTCTCCTTTGGAGGATAGGCCTCCGCTCCTGACATGTCGTCATGGCTGCGTGCAGCTGGCATCTGTCACTCGCAACATCAAGTCGAAGTGCCTGTGAAATGCTCTTCAGAACGAACGGTCATTCGTTGTGCCACCACGTCTTATAGAGTCCCCACAAAGATTGGCAGCATATCAGATGCACCCTGTCCCACCATGCGAACGGGGCGGTTCCATGTTACCAGTTGGGATGGACTAAAAACCCGATAAAACAGGTTTATAAACCACCCATCCGTGCTCGATCCTTACATTATACACCTGAACATAGCCTTGTAAATGGTGGTTTCCCTTTATTTGGGTGGAAAAAGCCATGATTCAAATGGGCAAAATGTATATTTTAAGGAGCCCTGCTGATTTGTTTGTCCATTCCCGGCCTAGCGGAGGACACACGGCCGCCTTTGGCCCTTGTGCTTTCTCCCGACCTCGGATCCGACGAAAGGAGTGGATGGAACATGTTCCCATGAAGAAACCGGGTCCAGAGCCTGGTTTCGGGAGATGTTGGGATATTGGATTCTCCCTAGTCTTATCCCCAGAACAGAAGACGGCCAATACGATTGTCAGCTACTCATAACAGCCGACAATAGTACCATGAGAAGCCAATAGGGCCTGCACAAAACCAATGTCGCTGCATGACTATGGTGTCTTACACCTGTGCCGCATGGAAGCCACAAGGCGGGCTCGGAAATCTACTTCTTGACTATTTCAGGGTAGACTTCAACCCAGGGGTGGTTCATTCCCCAGGAGAACCCATGGGTTTAAGTCTATCTTGGGGTCCAAAAGTGGACTTCTGAGGCTGAATTCCTAAAGGGAATTTCTTGCCCCAGTCGCCGCGCCAGCTGCCAGTGGTGCGCCAGCCCAGCCGCGGCATGGAATGCGAGTGCGGCATCGACATCGCTTGGGGCTCCAAGGGGCTTGGGTTGCCCGGATGCGAGCTGAAGAGGGAGACTTGAAAAGATGTGGCCTTGCGCTTGCCGCGCCCCAGACTCAGCTCTCGTTTTGATTTGGCACTTAGGGGTATTGAGTAAACCGACCTGCAGCCAGAAGAAAGTGGCCGAAAGGTGAGCGCAAGTGACCACCTCGACTCGCCACACGGGTTTGCTTCACAAAAGTCCCCCCTTCGCCTTCCCGAGTGCAAGCAGGGCTTGCAGACAATCCGACAAAGCCAGCCAGCCAGCCCTGTGGGAATCAGGCAAGCAGCGCTGAGGCGCCTTGGCCGACAATCTGATAACAAGACTTCGCCTGAGACCAAGCATGCCATGTGGAGCTACCCGTGTGTGTCGGAAGCTGATGGTTCGAAGGCTCTCACAAATGCAGTCTCCAAGATAGGGCTGCTGCGGAAACGCGAGCTGACAGCTGCTCCTGGGCTGTGAACTCATTATCCCCTCAAGGTGGCGGGAAGAGAAACAGATGGCGAAGGCTCCATTGCGAAGGCTCCACAACATAGGGTTGAATGCCACAAACCAGCTTGCGGATAATTATAAGGCACTCCGGAAAGTGCACTGCACCATGTGAAGAACATGGACAGGTTGTCCTATTGGTCTCCCCTTAAGATCGCAGAGAAAGGGGGCTCCAACTCCAAAAAAGACGAGCCGCCCGACTCTGTCCCTTCACACCTGACTCTGCCGCAAAAGGGCAGGGTGCTCGTCTGTTGACACTGAGTGGCGCCGGAGCCTGGCATCGGAGGTCCAATTGGACACAATTAATCTGAAAGGATAGTTGATTCAACAAACGAACTTAAAGCAAAAAACAAAAATAACTAATTTGAGTTTGACAAGAATGAATAAGGCGATTTGATCATGTAGGCCACCTTGTCATGGGCTCTTGCGGACATGCGTGTGATTTCTGCGCACGGGCGTGGTTCCGAAACTTAACCGCCAAGCTATCAAGCCGAGCCAGAAGCTGTGTTTGCTTCCTTGCTTGCTGGGGAGCAAAGGGCTGATTGCCCGACCACAACTCCTCTCACTGATGGGAACCCAAAATTAATAAACCAATGGTTCATGAACAGGGGTGGCATCCCATTGTATTCGCTTTGTTGGGAGGCACAGCCAGTTAATACTCCACCAAGTTGACTAACGTGTGTCGGTATTGCCTGCGTTGATCCTTTCCAATAAGAGATCGTCTACAGTTAAAGGTCCTTGACCGCTGCAGAAAAAGGTGGTGATGCGCAAACTGAATGATTGGAAATCCGGCGTGAGAGAGGCATGCGTTGCATGCAAGATGGCTCCGACCATGCAACACTTACGTTGGATCACAATCATGATTCCAGCTCCTGGTCCGACTGCAACCGATATGTTTAACGTGTTCCGCGCCCTTTGAATCACTCAAAGCAGTGAAGTTCTGTACAGAAAACCCGTCCACGCTGAATCCAAAATGAGCCCATGCATCCGACGTGGGATCTGCGGAGCGTCTTGGAGCCCCAAGGTTGGGACCCACCTCACGGAGGGTGGTGGGGACTCTCCCGGCAGCTGAAAGGAAGGCCTCGCGCGCAGCGAAGGCAAGTGGCCATGTTGGCCCCAAAAGTGGGCGGTTCCCTTTTTGCTTTCTCTTTGCGCATGGGAGAACATGGTCAAAACCCGGGACTTGTAGAGCCAAAACCTCGCTCTTGCGGTTGCAACCAGCCACCCGAAAGGTAGAAAAGGAATCGGAGCCATTTGTTCTTGGCTCGCCATATGTTTGCAGGTGCTTTTGGTTGGTGCACCAAATGGTAGATGATTAAACCACCCATGGGAAACCAGGGATCGCCATCGAGTTTTCGAGCAAAACGACCAAAAAGGGCACCTATGCTCCGAGGTCCTCGGATAACCCGAAGAGAGCGCCTCGGGGAGGAGGCGGGCGGCTCTCGCTGCGGCTCATTGTCGCTGGACCTCCCGACATCGAGCGCTGAGCGGCGCACATCGGTCGCCGGTTGGTTTCTCTGGACCAAATCGCGAATCGATCGTTCCAGTTGGAACTCGGTAACTCGGTTGCTTTATATCTTATTTCTGTCTTCGGGTTCGTTCGTCTCTGGCGCGATGTGGAATTTGTCCATACTCGTGTTCTCGCCGGAAAGAATGAAAGACGCGGACCAACTGGACACCTAGAAATAAACAAAATGCTGTTGGCTTCCTTTCCAGACCAACCAACAAGGGTTGCCAAAGAAGCGAAAGACGCACTCAAATGGGTTCAGTTGTTACGGTCAGGTACCCTTTGCAGCTTGCTTAAAGAGAGACCACGATTTTGGGGCCTCTCTATTTTGAGACATACCCAATTCCTTAAAACCTCACAAAACCAGAAAGGGTTCTCAGTCAGATTTCTGGGTTCCCCAACAAAAGTAAAGTCACGCCGAAGTTCGAAGTTCTTCAACTACCAATATTCAGTGGTTTGGTGGTGGCTTCCCATTCACCCTCAAGTGCCAGGGGTTCAAATCCGCAAACCACCAATCCAGACCACCAATTGGATGTAATTTTTAATTAGGGACCCATTGATGGACGTCAAATTCGGTGAGGACTCATGTGCGCGATTGTTTGTTTGCAGTTCCCCATGAAAATTCCCGGCTAGGTTCCCCTTAAAGCGGCCCTGGATTGAGTGGTTGAATGCATTTTGCCACCAACCGCTTGAAGTGGCAGGGCACTTAGTAAGCGAGTAATAACCACGGCGATAACCCACAAAAGCCATCTTTATAAGTCTCCGTTCAGTGGGTGATAGCCAGGCTGACTAACCACTTCCTCTCTGTACCCGATCGCCCCTTCAAGTCTGGGCTTCAAGAGGGTATGGGTCAAGACTAAACCTCTAGGGACAACAGGTTTTAGTCCACGATTCCATGTACCAGGCCAACCCATTTTGGGGCTACCCGAAATTTTTGACCCACACCCAAAGAACATCCAAAGATGTCGTGGGGTCCACATCCATTTAGGCGCCTCCTTCGAGGCTTTGAAAGGCTAAATTCCAAGGCTCCAACGCGGAGGACTCCTGGCGCGCCTTCACCTGCAAGTCTCGATGGCAGGGCTCCGGTGTGAGGTTTTCGTGAGGGAGGGAGGGAGGGAGGGAGGGAGGGGAGCAAAAGAGAGAGGGAGCGGGAGAGCGAGAGAGATAGAGAGAGAGAGAGAGAGAGAGAGATGAAGAGGTGGGGTGGGGGGGGGTGGACACCCTTTTCATGGGTTTTATCGCCGGGGGGGGGAGTGTTTTTGGTACCCTTTGTGAGGTTCGCACAGCCTGTCAGTATACCACCCCATGTACTGTAGATTGATATGTACATGTTGTTCTTGCACTTGTCGTCTCTGCAAGATATGAACCCAAGCTTCCACCAATCCCGAATTGAGTTAATATGCAAAAAAAAGAAAGAAAAAGAAACAAAACAGGAGGATACACCCCTACACAATAAGTCAAAATGTGAAAAGCCTTGAGTCTTGCCATGCTAGTGCTATGGAAAATGGAACACCATGGTATGGATGCTGATCCAGGGGTTGATCGGCAAACATCTTCAGCTGTTGGCAATGCCCTCGAATGGCAGCAGCTTCCATGTCTTGGTGTCCTTGGGGTGTTGCCCAGCTGAGCAAGCTGCATGACAAGCACGGCTACGAAGCTCAGAAGGGCACCCAGGATGGTCACCAGCTTCGAATGCCCTTGCAGCAAGTAGTCCAGGCAAAAGCCCGCCAGCATGTGCGAGGCAGTAATCACGGTGGTGACAACAGCAGCGGAACAAGTCTGAGATGCGATGGCACCAAAAATGGTGTCGAAATGCAGGATCACTGGAAGGCTGAGCAACAGCAGCACGCTTTGAGGGCGCGCACCTTCCATGGATTGAAACCTTCCGCTGGGCACGCGGACGATGAAGCGCAGCGTCCAACTGAAGATCCACATGGGGAGCAAGTTGGCGGTACACAAAAACGAAGGATTGACGTCCCGGACCTTCCCGCAGTCAGAAAGGCACCCATGACGAAGGTCACAGGCTCCCGCGCCAGCGTTCCCAGCACCACCGTTCCCAGCGAGGCCACGATGGAGTCCGCGCTGCGGAAGGCGGCGATGGAAGCCAAGTAAGCCAGCGAGGGGCTTGTGCTCAAGAACCCGTTCCCACTGCCGCACACGCGGCACTACCCACCTCATGTCAGGAGAACTCGCAGGGCCATGCCACCGCTGATACGTAATTTTGCCAAAAACCGAGCAACGCTGCGCTTCTGATGAAAAAGTAAGGCCAACGACAGACGACAGCTGCTGGTTGCTGGCGATCACTGTGCCCAACCGGGAGCAACCCAATGCCGCCGCAATGCGCTCCGCTTGCCTAGCCTTTCGGTATCCATGGCTAACGCAACTGAGCTGCTATTCCAATCGTTGCGCTACCATATCTACGTATACATATTGTGATCATATATCCACAAGTTAGTACATACATACATGCCATAATTATACATGTTATATGTACTTGCATAATCACATCGTTCCGGGAAGGACACCCCACCTCTTTCAACCGCATTTGTCAGGCCTTTTTCAAAAGAAAAGAACAACGCAAATGGAGCTCCTGCTGTTGTGGGGTCCAAATCCTGGCAGGAACGGGCCTGTTCCAAGTACCCAAGGTAGACTTGAAAACGAGTGCTTGGTTTCGCCGCCGAAAAAAAGGAATCAATATCGGGTCAGGAAGGACCTTGGGTAGGCGACCAACATGTGCGGCCAAGCTGTAGCTGTTGATAAGCCCCAAAGCGGAGTTGACCTGTCATCAGTGGGTCATTGCCTGTGGTGGGCTGAGCGATTGGGAGATTCAGCTGGGGCTTCTGCGGTTTCGCCACAGAAAGTACCGATGGTTCCCCAAAAGGACATGGGAAATTTTGGGGGTCTCAACCCCTGATATGCGTGGAAAACTTGGACTGACCCCCTCCCCCATGTCCGCCCCAAACCAACTAAGCTACCAAAAACGTTCTGAGCTACAGGAATAAAAAAATGAGCAGTCCATGTCTTTTGGGAGTCTCGCTGTGTGATCGAGCCAGTACCTCAAGCAATTCCTCCCAGGGTTCTGCTTGCCACTTTTGTCTCCTTCATGGCGCCAGGCTTTTAAATCCATGCCTGGAGAGAAATGGAACGGAACTAGACCTGCAAGCGCTCGCAGGATTTGGAATTACCCTGCCCCCAAACACTCGTCACTCCAACTTGGAAGGCCTATTTGAACAACTCCGAATTCTCATCCGGCAGGAGGCAGGGTACGGTCTCGAGAGCTACAAACGGCTATCTACCATTGACCTCCAGGTCGAGGCCTGCCCAGCCTGGCCGCGATTCACCACGTGCCCGGGTTCAAGCCGCAAACCAATCCAAACCACCGATTGGATGTAACAATTTGAATGAGGGACGCCTTGGTGGACGTCAAATTCGGTGGGGGTTCACGTCGGCCAACCACTGAAAACCGGCCCGGGGTTTAGTTGTTGAAACCGATTTTTGCCAGCAACTTGCCTTGGAAGGCTTCAATCTCGCCACAAACTTCGCGTTGGACAGGATGCCCTCCACCGTCTGCGCCACACATTTCTGCACGTTTTCATAGACCGGCTTGGACTTCCAAAACGTCTCCACCTCCTGGGCCTTTTCTTCGGTGACGAAGCCCCCGCAGATTCGGACCATGTTCTGAAACATCATCATGGACGCGGTGCCTGAGGGGAACATTGATAACACCCTGGTCCCCTGTGCAACGAAAACCAAACCAAGGGGCTCAAGCCATGGTTTACATCCCCCCCCCCGAAAAATAGAGAAAAAAAAGAAAAAAAGAAAAAAAACGCATGAATGCTGACTTGGGTTGGTGCATGCCAACTGCGCCTATCTTCTCATAGATCTGGTCGTACTCTTTCTGGATCCACGCAAAGGCTGCTTCTGCGCCGGCTGTACCGGAGCCAGCCATGACCATTGGGATGTAGATGA
This sequence comes from Effrenium voratum, assembly GCA_963377175.1. Taxonomy (NCBI): domain Eukaryota; class Dinophyceae; order Suessiales; family Symbiodiniaceae; genus Effrenium; species Effrenium voratum. The sequence continues at coordinate 265,905 of CAUJNA010000166.1, forward strand.
GGTCCTGGGACCTCACTTTGGTGAGGTTGAACTCCAGGGCGCGCTGCCTCGCGGATTTGGGGACGCTTTAGGGGAATCCTTGGAATCTGGCGCTAGGTTTGGTGGCCCTCTCTGACTTTTCTTGGAAATGCCGTGCAGTGGGCTGGGTGGGGCAAAATATGGTTTGAACACCACCTTTACGCGGGAAGAATCATCATAACCAGTGGTTTAAACATGTTTAAACCAATGGGTGGTCCCACCCAAGCAGCGGGTCCCGCCTCTGCTGAGCGCTGGACACGCTGCCCAGGGCCCGGTAGATGTGGACCCGGGCTGCGCCGTCTGTGACCACGTCGTGGGCCTGCAGCAGCGCGTCGAAGATCGCGGCCTCGCTCTGCACGGCGACGGACAGCACGGCCAAGCGCACGTCCGCGTTGAGCACCTGAGACGGACGAAGCATCTCTAGGACGCGGCTAATGGTTTGTTCCGAGAAAACATCCCCCATGTCTCTAGATCAGCCATAGACGCATTTTGGACCCAAGGTTAAAGATACCAAATGGGTGTGCCTCTGTTTTAGGGGACCTCCAAACTAGTGGTTCTCCTGTTGGTCTCCATTCAAAACCACACAGCCACCCAAAGTCCCTGGACCTTTCCAATGACTCGTTTATCGCGCTCAAAGGAGGGTGAGAGGACCCATCTTCGTTTGGCTCGGCGCCTCAGGGTTCGTGGGCTCCGCCACGAAGGCCCTGCACCTGGCCACCGCCTCTGCGGCCACCGAGCCCTCGGCGCAGTAGGACGCCACGGCGCCGAGCACCGCGGTTCGCAGCTTCTTCCGGTTCTCCGACTCCGAGGCGTCCGGCTCCCAGCCCACCGCCTGCGAAAAAAGGCACAGGCATAGAACTTTTAGATGTTTTTAGAATTGAGTTCTAAAAAATATAAAACTTCTAAAAATCGGAGGTGTCCTTTTGGGTTGAAAATAGATGAGTTTCCCTGGGAGTTGATTGAACCACCAGGTGAACCAGGAATCGCCCTCTAGTTTTCGCCTAAATCAACCAAGAAGGATACGTATGGGCACAGAGCAGCTTGGCGCCGAAAAAGACGGGCATCCATGAGGGGAAGTGCCCAAAAGTGCATTCCAATCCAAGTGCCTTCCAAGAAAAGTCATTCTCATTTTTGGCATCAGCCAGCCCGAAACCGGGCCCAAAACGGCCCAAAACGACTTGTCGGGGGAGCAAATTCACCTGGAAGGCCGGCTTCACCAGGCTGGCGCAGAAGGCCTTGAAGGCCTTCGCGATGTCCTCGCGTTTCGCGGTTCGTTGAACCAACCCGAAAACGGGCGGGCCGGGGCGCAATCGGAAGGTTGCGCCCGAAACGCCAGGCGCCCAACGAGTAACCGATTCGGGGCTGCGTACACACTACAAGTTGGGAGAATCCGCCATCCGTGATATCAGAGCAGCTGATTCCCCTCACTAGTGATGAAAAGTCTCAGGGTTCCCTTGGCTCAGAGCTGGCCTCAAAATCCCAATTGGAGTTTGTTTCTTCGAAATAGGGGGCACCTCCGTAAATGGTAGTTTCCTTTTGGTTTCCCTTACCTTTTGCAAGCCCCTCCAAAAAATCTCAACCCTTGTCCTCGTCCAAGCCGCAGATGATCTTCTCCAGGCTGCCCAAACAAGACACGAGCTGCTCGAAGACGTTCTCGTTCAGCTCGCCCTTGAAGCCACCCAAAAGATCCACCAAGAAGTTGGGGTCCTGGGCCCCGGCTTTGCCTCAGATGTATCTCATCCCAAACATCCCAAACCACCTTCGCGTCATGAAGGCGTGCGCATCCTCAAAACACCTCTCTTCCTCTGTTTCTTTCAAGGGGAAACTGCCGGAAAACGGTCACTTTGGACAAAAAAAATCGAAATCCCATTTCTTGTTTCAAGGGGTCAAGAACTGCCGGAAAACGTCGCTTTGGACACAAAAAAAAAAGTCGAAATCCCATCTCTTGTTTCAAGGGGTCAAGAACTGCCGGAAAACGTCGCTTTGGACACATAAAATTCCATATCTCATTTCTTGTTTCAAGGGGAAACTGCCGGAAAACGGTCACTTTCGACACATAAAACTCTCAAAATCCCATCCTTTATGTCAAGGGGTCAAGAACTGCCGGGAAACGTCGCTTTAGACACATAAAATTCAAAATATCATCTCTTGTTTCAAGCGGAAACTGCCGGAAAACGGTCACTTTCGACGCATAAAACTCGAAATCCCATCTTTTAAGGGTTCAAGAACTGTCGGGAAACGTCGCTTTGGACACATAAAATTCAAAATCCCATCCTTTATTTCAAGGGGGCAAGAACTGCCGGGAAACATCGCTTTGGACGCATAAAATTCAAAACCCCATCCTTTATTTCAAGGGGTCAAGAACTGCCGGGAAACGTCGCTTTGGACACATAAAGCTCAAGATCTCATCTTTTGTTTCAAGGGGGCAAGAACTGCCGGGAAACGTCGCTTTGGACACATAAAATTCAAAATATCATCTGTTTTTTCCAAGGAATCAAGAACTGCCGGGAAACGTCGCTTTGGACACATAAAATTCAAAATATCATCTCTTGTTTCAAGGAGAAACTGCCACAAAAGGGTCACTTTGAACACATAAAGCTCAAAGTATCATCTTTTTTCCAAGGGGTCAAGAACTGCCGGGAAACGTCGCTTTGGACACATAAAATTCAAAATATCATCTGTTTTTTCCAAGGAATTAAGAACTGCCGGGAAACGTCGCTTTGGACACATAAAATTCGAAATCCCATCTCTTGTTTCAAGGGGTCAAGAACTGCCGGAAAACGTCGCTTTGGACACATAAAATTCGAAATCCCATCTCTTGTTTCAAGGGGTCAAGAACTGCCGGAAAACGTCGCTTTGGACACATAAAATTCGAAATCCCATCTTTTGTTTCACGGGGTCAAGAACTGCCGGAAAACGTCGCTTTGGACACATATAATTCAATATCTCATTTCTTGTTTCAAGGGGAAACTGCCGGAAAACGGTCACTTTCGACACATAAAACTCTGAAATCCCATCCTTTATGTCAAGGGGTCAAGAACTGCCGGGAAACGTCGCTTTGGACACATAAAATTCAAAATATCATCTATTCTTTCAAGCGGAAACTGCCGGGAAACGTCGCTTTGGACACATAAATATAAAAATCCCATCCTTTATTTCAAGGGGTCAAGAACTGCCGGGAAACGTCGCTTTGGACACATAAAATTCAATATCTCATTTCTTGTTTCAAGCGGAAACTGCCGGAAAACGGTCACTTTGGACACATAAAATTCGAAATCCCATCTTTTGTTTCAATTGGTCAAGAACTGCAGGGAAACGTCGCTTTGGACACATACTGCTGAACGTGAATCAACACATGACAGCCGTTTTTAGATCGAGAAAAAGTGCCTGCAGCAGAGCAGGTTATGAGCCCAAATTCGTGGCGATGTTAGCTCGACGCCGCAATGGCAAAGGTCGAGGAGAAGGTGGCCCGGGAACTCCTGAAGGGCAAGGACCGGAGCCGCTGCCGCTGATGGACGTGGGCCAGGCGGAGGACACTGGGGCCACGGAGGCGGTGGATCAGGGGCAGGAAGCCCGAGGTGAAGAGAGAGGCCGGTCTGGGCCTGCGAATGGATCGCCGGCGGAAGCCCCCGGACTGGAGCTCATCGGCCAGGAGGTGGTGGTGCTGCAGAACTTGGACGCGAGCAGGACCCCGGCGACAAAGGGAACGGAGGGTACGATGATGCCGAGGAGGTTGTGGTCTACGGCGGTGGCATCAGCGCAGAGAAATCCGTGGGCTGCAGCAGGTGAACCTAGAGGAGGCGAAGGTCAGGATTCTGGGGAGCATCCACAATGGGGTGGAGGACCGCAGGGTGACCCGGTGGTCTATGGGCCACTCTTCACGCCGGAGCAGCTGGAGTACCTGGAGAGGTGGGACAGGCCGGGCGGGCTGGTGAATCTGGGTGGCCGGAAGGCCGCAGCAGAGCCGAGTCTGAAAAGGCCGGAATTTCTGGAACTTGAAGATGGAGCACTTCGAGCGGGACAAGGAGAAGGCGCGCGACAAGTGCCACGGCCCGATCGGATGCAGGAGTACCTCATGATGGAGATCCAGAGGCTTCGAGCAGAGAATGACAAGCTCAGGAAGGGCAACCAATCGGAAGAGACCTATGCGACACCGGACATGCAGGTGGAGAAGCGAGGTGCTGGACGAGCACCGGATCAGGGACATCCTGAAGGCAAACCTGCGGAACGAGGTCAAGGGCAAGCGGCGGAATCTTCGGAGGAGCTGATCAGGGAAGATCAACCTCAAGATGGAAATGCGCACCTTAACCTCATCCTGAAGCTCATGGAGGGCATGCAACAGATCCAAAAGAAGATCCTGGACAATGGTCATGGAGGCGATGAGGTGAACGCGGAGGTGGTAGATTTGCCGATGTTGCCGGATCTGAGCGCGGACACCGGCCCAATCGACCTTCAGGACTGGCTCACCATGGTGGGTCCGGTGATGGCGGATCTTTCTGACACCAGTCAGGAGTGGTGGGAGTTGATGCTCAAGCACACGAAGAGCTGGTACGACAAGTACATGACGGAACCCCCAATGCAACGGCTGTTGTTGACTCCGACGGCCCCTTTGGAGGTGAGTAATGGGAAATGGAGAAGGGTGGAGCGCCGCGCGGTGACGTTGCTCATGAAGGCCCTTCCGGACCAGGTCAAGGAGGAGCTGATCGCGACCAAGAGCTTGGATGTATTCTCCTTGGTGTGCAGATTGATGCTGCTGTACCAGCCGAGGAGTGGCAGAGAGGTCGTCGATCCTCAAGAACTTGGAGCAGCCGCAGGAGGCGGCGACTATTCAGGCGGCGGTTCAGGGGATCAGGAGATGGCTGAGGTGGAAGCGAAGGGCTGAAGAAATCGGGGTTTCCTTGCCAGACCCTTCGGTCCTGAGCAGAGGATTGCATAGGCTCACCAAGAAGGTGTTGGAGGGCAACAAAGACCTGAGCTTCAATATCAGCCTGGCCAGATCAACTCTGCAGGTGGACACCGTACCCAACTACGGCACGTTCAGCACCTACTGCGAGCACCTCTTGTCAGAGCTTGAGCAGCTGGTGCACACGGAGAAGAAGACGGTCAAGGCTCTGGACTACGACGGAAAGATCAAGAAGTTCGAGGGAGTCGGACAAGCATCGGGTGGTGGAGGTGGAAAAGGCTGGGAAGGGCGGTCTCCTAAGAAAGAAGGGGATGTGCGAGAAAGGAAGCCCTGCCAGTACTACCTCACGGATGCTGGATGTAGGAGAGGACGGCAATGTACGTTCAGCCACGAGGCCAAGGACGAGAAGAACCGGTGCTACGAGTGTGGAGCGGTGGATCATTACCGCAAGGACTGTCCGAGGAAGCAGCAGGACAAAGAGGGTGGCAACCGGACCGAGAAGTCGCCCAGCAAGATTGCCAAGGTGACGGAGGTGGATGATGAACAGAGCAGTCATCAAGGAGAAGATCAAGCTGAGTCCTCAGGGGCGACATCGTCAACGTCGAAGGGGAACGCCAAGAACGCTAAGGACGCTAAGGAGGGTGACGGGCTGCAATCGGTGCTGGAAGAAGCCGGGAAGATGCTCCGATCCCTCAACATCAAGGCGGCAAACTTCGACGGGGCGCGATGATAGAGATGTGAGGCTCAACGACTTGCAGAAGCAGTTAGACCAGATGAAGAGGTTGAGAGCCTTGAGGTTCGTGAAGGTGTCGAAGATTGACTACCTGCCGGAGTACGGGTTGCTGGACTCGGGGGCGACGCATGCTATGCGAGGAGTATGCGGGGCAGATGATTGGCAGAGCCTTGAAGAGATCCAGGTCGAGCTGGCGCTGCTGAGGATGACAGCAGGGAAGGTGATCGTGCATGAGGATGACAGAGTGCAGCCTATCGTTCCTCTTGGGATGCTAGTCGAGAAGCTGGGCTGCGAGGTAAGGTGGAGCAAGAAAGGGGCTTGCAAGTTGAGGCATCCGGTGATGGGTGAGATTCAGGTCCGGATGAACGCGGGATGCCCAGAGGTAGAGAAGGAGGTTGCGCTGACTCTCATCAACGCCCTGGAGGAGCTGGAGGTGAGAGAGAACGCGACGGTGAAGAAGATAAATGAGGAGAGCCTGGTGGTGAACTTGGCAAGAGACGAGGAGGTCTTCCAGGGCGTCCCGGTGGAGATCATGGAGAAGGTGGTGGTTCGGCCGGCAAAGGATTTGAGCGGGATACCACTGAATCGATCCCGGAGGAGGAAGCTCTTGGATGGCTTCGTGCTGCACCTCTACGCGGGGGAGGATGACGGCTACACGCTGGGGAGAGCGCTCAAGGAGGTTGGCGGGGACAAGACTCGCTTGGTGGAGATTGACGTGAAGCGAGGACCTCGGCATGACATGATGGAGGACGACCTCTATGCCTCCTTGATGCACGCAGCGATGAGTGGCCTGATCTTGGGAGTGGTCGGTGGGCCGAACTGCAGGACGAGAAGCGTTTTGCGGCACTACCCACTTCCGGCGGGTCGACCAAGGCCGGTGAGGAGCTCGGATCCGGAGCACTGGTTTGGGTTGCCGAACTTAGACCCGGAGGAAAAGACTCAAGTGTGGGAGGACGACGTGCTTCTGTACCGCATGGTGATGATCTTCTGCGCGGCGGAGGAAGGTCGGAAGAGATGTGCATCCTGCAGCTCTGAGAAGAAGCGGGTAGCTTTCCTTCTGGAGCAGCCGGAGGCCCCGGACTATGTGCCAGAGTGTGGGTCCTGGTGGAGGACAGACAGCTATAAAAGGCTGAAAGATGATCATGGGCTGATGGAGTACCGGTTCCGGCAAGGGGACTATGGAGGTGCTGCTGTCAAGCCAACAATGGTGGCCACGAACCTACACCTGGAGATGCCGACAGCCAGATCCACGACGGCACGGACAAGGAGTGAAGCGCCGGTGAAGTCGTCAACGGATTTGTCAAGGTGGGCCCCAGGCATGATGAGGGAGGTCGCCCGGGCGATGCAGGAGGAGGTGTTCGGGAAGCCAGCGAGGAATTGCAAACTGAGTTGGCGGGAGCACCTGTTGCACGGGCATACCCCTTTCAGGCGGGACTGCCGGGTCTGTCAGGAGGCGTCTGCTCGGGGAAGGAGGCATTGTAAAATTGCCTATCCGGAGGCGGCGGTGTTGAGCTTGGACCTCAGCGGACCGTTTCGTCCGGGCAAGGACATCAACGATGCCACGGTGAGCTACTTCCTCATCGGAACGTACACTTGGCCCGTGGAGGAGGAACCAGGGAAACCGTTTCCGGAGGAGGAGAAAGATAAGGAAGTGAAAGAAGAGGACCTCCCGGTGATCGAGGAGGGCATCCAAGAAGAAGAAAGAGCTGAGGAGCCGGATCGTGGGGAACCAGATCAATGAGACGACCGTGGTGAAGGGAAGGGAGATGAGGAGATAGCAAGGGAGGAGTGTGGAGAGCCAAGACCACTCAAGGTTATTGTGAAGGTGATCCCGCTGCCAAACAAGAAGGCGAAGACGGTTCTGGAAGGCATCCAGGACATCTACATCCAGTTGAAAAGGCAGGGGTATCCTGTTCAACGGCTTCACACGGACCGCGGAAAGGAGTTCCTCAACCATGACCTTCGGAGCTGGTGTCTCGTGAGGGAGGTAGCAAAAACCACGACCAGCGCAGACTCCCCGCAGGAGAACGGAAGGGCAGAAGCCTGCATTGCTAGCTTGAAGAGCAAGGTGAGAAGGCTGCTACGAGGGGCCGAGATGGACGTGAAGTTCTGGCCCATGGCGGCAAGGTATGCGGTAGTGGCGGAAAAAAAGAGAACGAAAGGAGAAAAGATGGTGGCGGCGTTTGGGGAGGAGGTTTGGGTCCCAAAGAGGTCATGGAAGAAGTTGAGTGATCCATTCGGTCCAACTCATGAGAAGGCGCGCTACCTGGCGGAGGTCCCAGAGGTGACGAAGGGGCATGGAATCCTTTGGCAAGATGGCAAGGTGGAGGTGGTATCCAAGGTGATCACTGGGGTGAGAGAGCCTCGAGATGAAGAGGTGGATGCCATCGATGATCATCGAGTTAGGAGGAGGATCAGAGGGAAAAGAGCTGCAGAAGAAAGAGATGAGGACCGAAGAAGGCTAGAAGCGCTTAGGCAGGTCATTTATGAGGAGCAGCTAGCGGTGGAAAAGGATGAAGGAGAAGTGCTTGGAGTTACGGCCGTGAAGGTTCGGGAGTTGCAGAAGGAGGAGGAGAAGTTGATTGAGGAGCTTCCGAGCGCAGAAGAACGGCAAGTTCTCCAAACAAGGATGGTGGGACAAGCAGAAGTGATGAAGAATCGTGAGGAGTGGCTGCCGGCAATCAAGGCTGAGATGCAGTCGCTGCTGGAAGAGAAGAAGGCGGTGAGGATCGTGAGTCAAGGGGAAGCCAAGGCCATGATGGAGGACCCCAAGATCAAAGTGGAGGTGATGCCTGGAAAAATGGTGACCACCATCAAGGCGCCGGCCGGAAAGAAGAAGTGTCGGTTGGTGAGTTGTGGAAACTATGCAGAGGGTGGTGGTAAGGAGCAGGAGGCGGGTGGCTCAGACGCTATGTCGATACGGACGGCAACGAAATATGCCGCGGAGAGAGGGTGGGCTGGCATGGTCTTGGACATCAAGACCGCTTTCCTCAATGCCCCCCTGCAGTCGGTGATGAAGGAGGGCCAGGGCGCCAAGGTGGTTTTGATGAGGCCGCCAGCGATTTTGGTGCAGCTTGGACTGTGTCGGCGAGATGAGTTCTGGGCGGTGGAACAAGCTCTATACGGACTCAGAGAATCGCCAAAGCGGTGGGCCAACTTCAGAGATGAGCGTGTCCGTGACATGGAGTGGAAAAAAGAAGGAAGAGTATTCTGGATGGATCAGTCGATTGCGGATCCCAACGTCTGGAAGGTGCTCTCAGAGATGGACACTGGTGAGGCTACGACGCGGAGTTCCTCTACGGCAAGATTGGGAGGAGCAGGGAAAAGCACGCGTCTTGAAGGCGTGGTCGTGGTCTATGTGGATGACATCTTGGCGTATGGAGAAGAAGGGCTGCTCGAGGACTTTGCCCGCGAGATAAGCGCGATGTGGGAGACGAGTCAGCCGGAAAAGATTGAGGAGGCACCAAGGTTCGTTTTTGCGGAATGGAGATATCAAGAACCGCGAGAGGGTTCTACTTGGGGCAGCAGGCCTACATCCAGGAGGTCCTCAATAGGAACGGTGGCGGTGGTCATGGGTCTGCGTTGCCGATCACCCGCGAGATGACGGAACTCCCGGAGGAGGAAAACGTTCAAGCCGGGGATGTTCAGGCGGCGCAAAGGGCCGTGGGAGAGATCCTCTGGCTAACCACAAAGACGAGGCCAGACCTGATGTATGTCACGAGCAGAATGTCCTCGGCGGTGACCAAAGCGCCGAAGTGGGTGCTGCAGCTGGCGGCCCAGGTGTGGAAATACCTTCAGAAAACGAAGGAGGTTGGTCTGTGGCTGGAAGCAGAGGTGGGCACCGGTGAGTCTGGCCTGGAGGAGAGGAGAATTGAGGTCTTCACGGATGCCTCCTTCTCGCCGGGTGGCGGTCTTAGCCATGGATCGGTGGCGGTGCTGTGGAATGGTGGGGCTATCGCGTGGAGAAGTTCAAGGCAGAGTTTTCTTACCATGAGCACGGCGGAGTCCGAGTTGGCGGAGTGTCTGGAGGGCATCGTGATGGGCGAGAGCGTGGAGGCGCTCGTGGCCGAGATTGAGGAGGCGGCGGGCAACCACTACGTGAGGCAGCTGCTGACGGACAGCTCTTCGGCGATGGCAATAGCTTCGGAGGGGAGCGGTAGCTGGAGAACAAGGCACTTGAGAGTGAGAGCTTTCAATCTCAGGTGGAGGTTGGAAGATCAGAGCTGGAGTATGCATCACGTCCCTGGTATCCGCATGCTGGCCGACATGGGGACGAAGGCACTCAGCGGAAAAAGGATGGAAGAGCTGAGAGCGCTTTGGAAGCTGGAAGGGCTTGAGAAAAAGGAGGCCGAGAACCAGGACCAGCTGGGAGAGCAGGGGAGGGACTTCGTCCAGGAGGAGATGACCGTGGAGAACTCTCTGAGCAAGATCAAGGTGAACCTCGCGAAGGAGCAGAAGAAGTGCGAGGGCAAGAAAGCGCTTGGTGAAGTGGAAGTGGCGACAGGAGTGGTCCGCGTGATCACCGTGGCCAGCCTTATTTCCCAGGCGCAGGCGGTGAGGGAGAAGCTAGAGGAGAATGGAGATGAGGAGGATGAGTCGCTCAAGGCATTGATGGTCATGGTGAGCGTGTTGTCAATTGTCCTCTTCAAGTTGATGGAGATGATGTGTGAGAGAAAGGTGGCCCCGAGGGTGAGAGCCCTGAGGGGGATATGGGCGGACCCAACCCGAGGCGAAGAAGATGATGCGTCTGGAAGTGAGCAAGAGCTGACAAGAGATGCAAGGTCTTCGACGTCGGATTCACGGCGACCGAGACCTACTTCCGTGGCGTCTTCTGTGGTGGAGTCGGCTGGGAGTGGGTCAGATGGGTCTGGAAAAGGAGGTGCATCATCGGCGGCAAGGCCAACGTCGAGATATGAGCCGGAGTTCGAAGAGGCGGAGACCTCGTGGGGAAGGACAACAACGGCAAGAACATCTACGTTCGGAACGAGCGCTACTACACGAAGGGGGGGGCCTTCAACCAGGGGATCGTCATCGGCAGGATCAAGCGCAGCTATGCTTGGGGCGGTTCCAAAGAAGGGAGCTTCAAAGGGCCAGAAAGGGAAAGCGAGGCAGCGGGAGAGCACGGTGCAAGCAGATGATCCTGACCAGGAGAGTGATGGGGAGAGTCTGCCGACGGAACCGTCGATCTTCCATACCGGACAAGGGGAGAGGTACCACTTCCGACTGAACTGTTATGGATTGCGAGACGGGCGAGGAACACGAGAGAAGTTGCCATGCCCAAGGTGCTGTACCCCCGATGCCCGGCGGCTGATGACCACGCTCTACGGGGAGCTTCACATCGGAACGGAGCCCGGCCTCTATCACATGGTGAGGCGATGCGCTGGCGAGAGGTACTTCACTTTGACGACCTGCCGGTGCTGTATGACGACCCCTTGAAACAAGAGATGATATTTTGAATTGTATGTGCTCTGCTGCAGGCACTTTTTCTCGATCTAAAAACGGCTGTCATGTGTTGATTCACGTTCAGCACTCCTCCCAGGTGCATTCCTTCTTTGGTTGCACCTGTCTGTACTCAAAACTACCGCTCAGAACTGCCGGGAAACGGCGCTTTGGACACATAAAATTCAATGTCTCATTTCTTGTTTCAAGGGGTCAAGAACTGCAAAACAACCATCGCTTTGGACGCATAAAACTGAAAATTTGGTTCAAGGCGATGGCTCAGACAACGAACCAAGCTGCAAATGGCGAAGGTGTCCGCCAGCAAGCCGATCCGATCTTCCGCGCTGAGGCAGCCGAGGTTCTGAACCAGGCGTCTGAAGAGACCTGCGCACGTAGGGGGTCTTAAAAGAACCTGTCTCTCCAGGGGTTGATTCCTTTTCCATTTTCAACCATCGTTCGCTTCCAAAACCGGATCTGTTTCCCCTGGGTTTTTAAGATGGTTTCCTGAAAGATTCGGATCCCTGGAAAGAATGGAAATGGAAGGTACCCCTAGAGTCCTGGAGGCTCCCCAAACAAAACACACCAAAACCCCTCAGACAGAATGAACACAACCAAAAAAGGAGAGGAACTGAACAGAACCAGAGAACCCAACCAAAAAGGCTTGCTGAGAACAGTGAAGAGACTCTCCGGGTAGAGCACCCGCAGCGGCACATGCTGGCCATAGTTCACCTTCAGTAGCTTGGCGCCGTCCAAGTTGCACTCCACTTTGCCCACCTCAGGCTCATGAAAACATATTGACATCGAGAATCTGTTTGGGAAGCATTTGTTTCAGGGAAACTCCTCAGGGAATGAGTCGGTCCCGGTGCCCTTTGCCTGGTAGCCTGCACACATGCACGTGTATAATTCGGTTGCCCACCTTCTGCTCCAAGAAGGAGACCGGCGCCAGCTGTTGGTCGGTGCCCACGAGGATCGGACAGAACCACACCGAGTTCTCGTCCTCCGCTTCCCTGGAGCCATCGGCCAAGAACCAGCTCTGCTTCAGCTCCAGCGGACCACCCGCAAAGGGATCACTCAGCACCTCCAACCTCACTGAGCTGCGTGTCTTCAAAAGGAAAGCCACGTGGCTCGTCATGACAAACCAACTGGAAGGCAGGTCGCCAACCATAGCTAAGTAGGCAAGAGTATGCCACAGAAAAAGGGCTGCCGGGCAATGTTCACAGAAGCAGCTCTGCACAAGTTTCGCTGTTTAAGTTGCTCTGGCACGAGAACCCTTCGCAATGCTTTCACAAGAAAGTGACAAAAAGGGGGCAAAAAGGGAAAGACAGGGCCTTGGTCACTGGATTTCTCCTTGAAAAGATGCAATTGACTGGTGGTTTCCGTTGAGCCGATCGCCACGAAACAAGGAGGCTCCAAGAAAAAGGTTGGACATGGAGTAACCCCTTTGCCATGGAGTGACACCTTTGTAGAGCCAAAAATGCTCAGCGCTGCTTTTTGTTGCAAGGCAACAAGGGGAAGCCCATCCGAGCTCATCATCTCGTCCACGGGCTTCCCGGAGACCTCCTTCCAGGCCTTCCACAGATCCGTGGTGCGAGTGTTCCCGTACTTGTGTCGCTCGAAGTAGAGCTGCAGGCCCCTCTGGAAGTCCTGACAGCGCATGGCAGAATCTGCTTTTAGGGGACCCTGATTCTTGAGTTCCATGAGAAGTTGCAGGGAAGTAAAGCACGAAAGCCGAAATCTGGTCTACTGCACCCCCACCGTCAACATAGAACATGGCATGGAAGCAAGGAACATGACTGGCTGACGGAAGGATTGCTCTGAATGACTGGTTGAATGACTTTTGGAATCACAGCCAAGAATCCGGGCACAGCAAGCGGAGGATGATTGAAAAAAATGTGTTGTGGCCCGGCGCTGGTGCCACAAAACAAGTTGGACCACCCGCCCACAGCCGCCCGTGGGACGAACTCCATTTTTTGGTGTTTTTGTGGCTGAACTCCATCTGTTGGTGTTTGTTTGTGCTTGGTTGCTTTTTAGGTGGGGGGGGGGGGGGTGGGCGGGGGGGGGGGATGACTGAGTCACTTCTTCGAGTTCAAGAACATCATTATTTCCTGTTTTTGTGGGGTGTGTGGTGTTCTTTGTTGGTGTGCCGAGCTGTCTTGTTTTGCTGTAGCTCCTTGTGCCCAAACCATGGTGTCAGAAGACGTTTGTCTGGCACTTGCCTTCATCATCTTGCTGCGTTTAGCTGGCATCTCGCATTGCTACTCCACACACTCGGCGCTGGGTCCTCTTTTCGCTGTCTGGCTGCCTTGCTTTGGACGTCGCGTGTCTTGTGTCTGCCGTCGGTGTGCCCACATAGGTTTCCGCTTGACTTTTCCGCTTTAGGCGCGTACGTTCCTTGATTGTGGTCCATCTAGCGTGCGCCCTGGGATGGCGCTCTTGCTCTGCTTCCATCGGTGTGGCTTCTGCTTGTTGGGTCTTGTCTCGTCGCTTGTCTGGCTTGCGTCATACCTGCGCAGCCAACCGCCCGCTTCGCCATGGCCCACTCCCCCTCGCCCGGGAATTAACTTTTGGGTGAACAACACGCTAAGGACCCCTCCCCCCCGACCGGATTTTTAAAAAGAAGAATTCATCCTGCGGTTCCCAGACAACACGCGGTCTTGAACATGGCAAACTGCTTGACAAACGATGCTGACAAGGACCCCCCGGCCGATTTTAAAAGAGAATTCATCCTGCGGTTCCCGGGCAACATGCGGTCTTGAACATGGCAAACTGCTTGCCACACGACGCTGACTCCTCAAGAGCCTGTGTGTTGCCTGCAACCGAAGAACCGACAAAGATCTGGCGAATTAACTTTTGGGTGAACAACAGACTACATACCCCTCACCCCCGGCCGGATTTTTAAAAAGAAGAACTCATCCTGCGGTTCCCAGGCAACATGCGGTTTTGAACATGGCAAACTGCTTGACAAACGATGCTGACTCCTCAAGAGCCTGCGTGTTGCCTGCAACCAAAAAAACCGACAAAGATTTGGGGAATTGACTTTACAACAGACTAAAGAGCCCTGCCCCCCGGCCGTTCTTTAAAAGAGAATTCATCATGCACTTTCCAGGCAACATGCGGTCCTGAACATGGCAAAATGCTTGACAAACGATAGTTGGGGGCTGGAAAAATGAGCTTTTGAAAGCAGCGTGCCATTGGGATTTGGAAACGCGAGAAATTCCCCACTGCAGATTTGGCCCTCACGCCTCAGTGCCAAAAAAGTGTCGCCTTTCGGCCCTTGAGGTTTGTGCCAACGGCTTAGGCGAAGTGATGCGACATTGGGAGGGGGACAGTGGGAACAGAATGGCACTTGGCTGTGTCTCAAAATGGACCCCGAACATTGTGGCTTGGCGCATTTCACATGAGGGACAGACAGTGCTCTCCTTTCCCCCCTGTAATTGCAGCTTGGACAGACTGCTCCGAAGCGGGCTACTACGGGCGGTGTACCTAGTTCCCCACCAGCCCCCTAGAAAATGAGCCCTGAAAGTGGTCCAACTCGTCAAAATGGCTAAGGTGTTTAGTCCCAAGCAATCTGTGGCACAAATCTGCAGGACATCACGGAAAAAAGGAAAAAAAAGAGATTGAGATTCAATCCGAAGTGCTTCTCTCTCTTGGGAAAAAGCAGGCGTGCCCGATGATTTCGAATTCCTCACTGCTGGGGGAGAGAGAGACTCCTTGGGCTTCTTGCAAAAGGAGAGGGTTGATCGGGGGCGGACAGGTTGGGTTGGTTGATTTTTCTAACACGTTGCCCTTCTGAGGACAAAAAGGGTTGTAAAGGACCTTTAGTCGGAATTCTTCTTTTGGATTTATAGGAATGGGGTGTTGGGTCCGATTCGACCTCCTTGAAACCATGGTTTAATCAAGGGGTTGGCTCAACCGGGACTCTTTAGTGGGCTTGGGTTGATTGATGTTCTTACATTCCTCCCCTAAAGCGAGTGGTTTCCTTTTGGCTTCTCTGCCCCAAAAGGATGTGACAAAGGACAAAAAGATGGGTTTCCCTGGCACATGGGCCATAAAACCAATGCCTAAACCAGGCTAAAACTGGTTTTTGTCTCTCAAAAAAAAATGGTCCCCCCTCTCAAAAAAAAAAAAAACTCCGGTCTTCCGGTCTTCCTTTTGGCTTTTCCCTTTAAGCCCAGGTTTTTGTCCACCTGACTCTCCCTGCACGTCCTTCTCCCCCAGCACGGAGTAGATCATCCGCACCACGGAGCCCCCCTTGGAGTAGCTGATGGCGTCAAAAACCTCCTCCACCTCCTCCGCGCGCTTGATGGGCACCTGAGACCCGGTGCCCATAGGAGAAAGAAGAAAAAAAAGCGGAGAACGATCCACCTGAGTCGGGTTCTAAGACGTGAAATCCGAACCTTCCGTTGAAGAAAAGGAAGACAACAAAAGAAGGGGAAGAAGAAAACAAATGGATCGATCCACCTGGTTTCTCCCAGCTGATCCGATCAAACAATTCCGTTTGAGAGCCGGCTGGAGGGAGTGAATGTGAACTCGAGGCCTCTTTGGATCGAAGCACACGGCCGGAGCGCGACTGTGCATTTCAACAGAACCTGGAGCTGAGCGCAGAGTAGCTTTCGCGGCGACTTCTTTTCTCGTTTACGCCGGGGACCTCCACATGTGCCAGCGTAAACACCTTCCTACAATACAACTCCCAATCAGAGTCAAAGCTTTCGAGGGGAAATTTCGCGGCAGGACATTCTCTTGGCACTGCGATGCGTTTTCGCAAGCTCTTGCGCCTGCGCTTTGGCTTTCGAGGCTGTGTAAGACATCAGGGTTTAGGGTTTATGGCGCTGCTCTAAAAATAACAACCTCATCCATTGTAAGATAAACGGAAGGAACCAAAAGACCAACGGAAACCCCAAGAAAAGAAAATCCTTTCGAGGAGCGGAGTCTCATTTTGGGAGGAGTCGGCCGTGTTTGGTCGGACATGTTTCGGGGTTGAGCCAAGGTTCTGGAACATTGAGGCCAGAAGTCTCTACAGAAATACCGTGTGCGTTGGCGACGGGAGATGCTCAAAGTCAATTCAAGGAAGTGGCAATCCCTTTCAGGAACCGCTGAAAACCCCAGGTTTGGATTGGTGTCCCATCAGATGAGCCCTAGCCTAGTTGGAGGGTTGAAGCCCCTGGTTGCAGAATCCAATCCAACCACCCAAAGCCACCAATTTGTGTTGACCCCGGATTAACAAACCCCTGTTTATTCATATGGGGGTGGGGGCCCCTCCAGGAGTTGGTCTGCCCATAGTAAAAAAAACAGGGGTTTAATCCAAGCCACCAACTAGAGGCGAACAGATTGCCAAGCACCTGGATGGGATGGCTGCTGCGCAGCGCATCGAGCCGCAAGGCCCGCTGCTGGTCGTCACCCACGTAGGCCTCCCAGACGCCCCACTCGGGGAAGAGGTGGTCCGAGGTGAAGGTCTCCATCCAGTTGGCAAACCCCTCGTTCAGCCACAAATCCTCCCACCACTCCTCAAGACGCCGGGGGGTTCCCACATCTTTATCAAGCTCGAGAAACCGCCTCGAAAACCTTCTAAAACCCTCAAGCCCAAAGAACCCTCCAGAAACAAAAACCGCAGGGTTTCCCCCAGCCCTGAATCCTTGGGAAGCCCAGGCCCAAACACAACCTGCATGGATCAGATACACCAACTCCAAGGAATTGCTCCCAAGATGTCCCTGCCTGTTTTAGATATCACTTGTCGAATCGTTTCAAAAGGAGTTGACTCGGACATACTGGGAACCCCCAATATCTCCCCTTGCCTTTTGACCGGTGTTTGTCAAAGAACCCTCCCTCCTCTGGACATACGAGCAGCGCCCAAAACCCCTTGACTTTTGGTTCTACCACCGGTTATAGTTACACAGGTGTAAAAATAATAATTAACAGGGATTGGGATAATCCCATATAATCCCAAACAAACCAGGCAGCAGCCCCACGCGCCATTAAAAGCGCCAATAAGGCTATGGCCGTCCGGAGCGCCATGGTCACCAGATTGCCAAACCACTGGTGCGCCAGCTCGTGAGCGATGATGCTGCAGATCCGCTGCTTCTGCAGCGCCGACACCGTGGCCTCCTCGCAGAGGAGACATACCTCGAAGGCCGAAAGCAGAAAGCGCCAGCGAGAGGTGGCTGTGGTTGGCAAAACCGGTTTGGGATCCCATTTTGGTTGGTAGGTGAATTCACCACCCATTTTGGAACTGGGATGTTCACTGGGGGTACGATTTGGATTTTGACCCATGGCCAGGTGGGAAGGGAATGAACCCGGGCATTGGTCCCCTAGGAAACAACCGTTTATAGGGGTCATTCCAACTCATTGCCTGAACCAGCTAGGGGTTCTTTCCGATCACCTGGAAAGTTGGAAGGAAACAAACCAAAACGCGGTTCACCAAGTCTTCACCAAGTTGTTTTTCTGGCTGTTGATTTGGAGGGGAAGCAAAAAAGCCCAGTTCACCCATGTTCTTGCGGGTTTGTCAGACCCTAAACGGAGGGTAGCAGTATGTTAGAACCCATGTGGAGTGACCCAATTTAGAAAATCCCCGTTGAGAGAACCAAGCAAAAAGCGGAAAGCGCGCGCGGCGCCAAACCACCCGCTTTGGGGCTCGCACGCGCTTAAAGCGTGCGCTCCCGGCCTCCCGGTAAGTCACCAGGCCCCAATTCTCCATGGCACCGATGGCGAAGTCTGGGATGGCGATCATGTCCATCTTGGGCAGAGGGTACCTCAGCCCAAACTTCCCACAGTTCGGCTACACCTTGACTTAGACCCTTGGATGGTTCTCCTTTAAAGGGCCCCTTTCGTGAAACCTCTGGATTTACCGTGGGACCACAAAGTGGAACCCTGACCTGCCCCCTATTGACCTGGAAGCTACCTCCAGTCCTCTTCACGGCCCGGCTGCGAAACCTCGGCCCAAAAGCGGAAAGAAACCGCGAAGCTCGAGGCGCGGGAGCCCGAAGAACTCGTCGTAGAACTCCAAGGCCCTGGTCACGCGACCAGAAGAAACGTCCTACTGTAACTGCTAGGATTGCCATGAAAAGTGGGCGCACAGTCGGGGAGTCCAATTTACCTTCTTGGAGGTATCGTGGCAAAAGTCGGTGAGTCCAATTCAAGCCTTCTTCACTTTAGAAAGGGGCATCAACCCCTGCCTTACGCAGCACTTCAGCGCGAAGCTGCAGCGCTTGCTGTTGCCCGGGCATGCGTAGATCCGTGCCAGCACCCCGCTCTTGGTGCGAGCAGAGATGAACTCCAGCTCACCCACACAGAAGGCCAAAAGGTACCTCAGGCCAAAAGCTTGTTGATCCACTTAACAGCTTAGACCTTGATCACTCACGAGACTCGACAAGGTCAATTGACTCAAGTTTGTTGGTCCACTGTAAACCTTGCTTAAGCCTAATTGTTGATCCACATGGCCATGGGTCAAAATCCCATACCCCCAGTGAACATCCCAATCCCCACTAAAACAGGTTCTAACATGGGTGGTGCACCTACCCCAACATGGTACCATTGGTCTTGACCCACAGCCACATGTCATCAATCTCTCACTCCAAAACTCAAACTGAGTCAAACCGTACCGAGGCACGTGCTCATCTTCGGAGTGCTCATAAAAGTCTCCTTCTTCCTGCCATCCGCACAGATCTCAAGGCTGCAGGGTGGCATGTTGGACACGGCAGAGAGAAAGGCGGGGTAGATCATCGTGACCCCAAAGGTTGCCTGAAACGGGCTCCGAACTCTGCTGCGGTGTGCATCACTTTGAAGGCCACTCACTGAAGCCAGGACCCCCCTCAAACCCAATGTTCCACTCGAACTTCAAAGATTCAGAAGCGATTGATTCTCTTGGAAATCACAGACCGAACACCCACAATTGCCCCAGGATTCCCACCTTTCGAGCGGGCTCGTCCCAGCAAGGGAAGCAGCGCCGTGCGTCAATGGCCTCAAACTGGGTAGTTGCCATGAACCGCTTCACCCCATTTGCGTCGGTGTACTGGGACCGGTAGAACCCGGCCAGCTGATCATTCCTGGGGACGGATCCCACTCGACCGAGAAAAAGTGACAGCCTTTTGCTGGTTGAAAGGGACAATAGGAAACCACAAGGGCTTCAAGGCGAAAAGTCGATAAAGCTGAGATCTAAGTCTGGCAATGATTCAAGATACCCCGAAACTTGATCTCCAGGATCCCCTTGCCAACTGGCAGAACCTCCCCAAAGCCCAGCTCCGCCGATTTGCTCTTGATCTTCAGGCTGATGGTCTCCGCTTTGCACGCGCTGCCCTCGGAGGGTGTGAAACTTGCCTGCCACAGCACCAGCTCGTGCGCATGCAAGCTGATGCTGTCTGTGGCAACCTGGCGCTTGAAATGCTGCCCGTCAAAAACCTCAGAAAACCTCCTCCGCCAGTTTGCGCTGCTGTGTCGTTTGGGCAAGCGAGAGTGGCCTTTAAACAGCTTGCAACATCTGTAGACGATGTTGTTTGGCCAACGCGCACCTTTACGTCACAGGTGATCTTGACAGAGCCATCGAAGACAAACTTCTCGACATCCGGCTCCAGCGTGAGGTCGTAGTGCTCTGGAAGCACATCTGAGGGAAGCAACACCCGGTCCATGGCAAGTTTCCTGACCCCAAATGGCCTTGGAATTAATTCAACGGATCTCAGGCTCGAGACCCTCTCAGGCCCAGTTCCCTCGCCAAGACCATAGGCATCCTTCTTGGTTGAAAATAGATGGGTTTCCCTGGTAGTTGATGGAATCACCAGGTAAACCAGGAATCGCCCTCTATTTTTCAACCAAATCAACCAAAAAGGACACCTATGGCCAAGACGTTACTTTCTTGTCCAAGAGTGCGACACCAAGCCGCCAAATCGCCAGGCCACACCCCAACCACGGCAGACTTGCAGGGCTGGAGTTACTGGACTGCATGAACATGGGTCACTTCGAGTGCTTGCCTTTTGGTTTTCACTTTGGGGTCCGGTGGTGGCCCTTGAAACCGTGCAGAGGGTCATTTTGAGAATGGCAGTTCAGGCATTGGTCTGGAGTAAGGGAACGTTGACCAAAGTTGGGGCAGTTCAAAACCCCCGGGTACCACCGGGACCGCTCAAGTCGTCCTGGAAAATACCCCCCTCAAATCCATCCGGGGTGTGGGGGGGGATTCGTAACTGCTAGGCTGATTGCCTGGTCCACACTGTATTTCTGGAAGGTAGTCTGGTGACTGCGTTGGCAAAGGGCGCGCCAATCGATTGCCCGTCTTTGCTTTAAGCACCAAGCCGTTTTTTTACATCCTGTTGGGTCCGTCTTTTTCCCAGAAGCATCTCTGATGCTTGGGTTCTGCTTTAGGTTTTCTCTTAAGGTGCCTGGGAGCGATACAAGCTGTGACGACGGAGATAAGAAGGGATTTCCATTTCGTTGTGCTGCAGACCGGGCGTGCGATGCCGGCTGGGGGTGCAGACCGGGCGTACGAGGCTGGCTGGGGGGACGGCGGTGCGGGGCTGGCTGGGGGGACGGCGGTGTGGTGCAGACTGGGTGCGCGAGGCTGGCTGGAAACTGCCCGCGAGCAAGACTGGCTGGCTGGGGGGACGGCGGTGTGGTGCAGACTGGGCGCGCGAGGCTGGCTGGAAACCGCCCGCGAGCGAGACTGGCGCGGTGGACGCTCGTGACATGCGGAAACCGCCCGCGAGCGAGACTGGCGCGGTGGACGCTCGTGACATGCGGAAACCGCCCGCGAGCGAGACTGGCGCGGTGGACGCTCGTGACATGCGGAAACCGCCCGCGAGCGAGACTGGCGCGGTGGACGCTCGTGACATGCGGAAACCGCCCGCGAGCGAGAGACTGGACTGGCGGTGGACGCTCGTGACATGCGGAAACCGCCCGCGAGCGAGACTGGCGCGGTGGACGCTCGTGACATGCGGAAACCGCCCGCGAGCGAGACTGGCGCGGTGGACGCTCGTGACATGCGGAAACCGCCCGCGAGCGAGACTGGCGCGGTGGACGCTCGTGACATGCGGAAACCGCCCGCGAGCGAGACTGGCGCGGTGGACGCTCGTGACATGCGGAAACCGCCCGCGAGCGAGACTGCCCGCGAGCGAGACTGGCGCGGTGGACGCTTGTGACATGCGGAAACCGCCCGTGAGCGAGACTGGCGCGGTGGACGTGCGGAAACCGCCCGTGAGCGGGACTGGCGCGGTGGACGCTCGTGACATGCGGAAACCGCCCGCGAGCGAGACTGGCGCGGTGAGCAAGACTGGCGCGGTGGACGCTTGTGACAGGCGGAAACCGCCCGCGAGCGAGACTGGCGCGGTGGACGCTCGTGACATGCGGAAAGCGCTCGCGAGCAAGACTGGCCCGGTGGACGCTCGTGACGTGCGGAAACCGCTCGCGAGCGAGACTGGCGCGGTGGACGCTCGTGACATGCGGAAACCGCCCGCGAGCGAGACTGGCGCGGTGGGCGCTCGTGACATGCGGAACACGCCCGCGAGCGAGACCATGGCGCGGTGGAGCGGAAAGCGCCCGCGAGCGAGACTGGCGCAGTGGACGCTCGTGACAGAAACCGCCCGCAAGCGAGACTGGCGCGGTGGACGCTCGTGACATGCGCAAACCAAACCGCCCGCGAGCGAGACGCATGCTCGTGACATGCGGAAACCGCCCGCGAGCGAGACTGTCCTCGTGACATGCGGAAACCGCTTGCGAGCGAGACTGGCGCGGTGGACGCTCGTGACATGCGGAAACCGCCCGCCAGCAAGACTGGCGCGGTGGGCGCTCGTGACATGCGGAAACCGCCCGTGGGCGAGACTGGCGCGGTGAACGCTCGTGACATGCGGAAACCGCCCGCGAGCAAGACTGGCGCGGTGGACGCTCGTGACATGCGGAAAACGCCTGCGAGCGAGACTGGCGCGGTGGACGCTCGTGACATGCGGAAACCGCCCGCAAGCGAGACTGGCGCAGGGGGCGCTCGTGACAGGAAGAAACCGCCCGCGAGCCAGGCGGAAACCGGCGCGGTGGATGCTCGTGACATGCGGAAACCGCCCGTGGGCGAGACTGGCGTGGTGGGACGCTCGTGACATGCGGAAACCTCGCGAGCGAGACTGGCGCGGTGGACGCTTGTGACATGTGGAAGCCGCCCGTGAGCGAGACTGGCGCGGTGGACGCTCGTGACATGCGGAAACCGCCCGCGAGCGAGACTGTCGCGGTGGACCCTCGTGACATGCGGAAACCGGCGCGGTGGACGTCGTGACACGCGGAAACCGCCCGAGAGCGAGACTGGGAAGCCGCCCGCGAGCGAGACTGGCGCGGTGGACGCTCGAGACATGCGGAAACCGCCTCCGAGCGAGACTGGGGGACGCTCGTGACATGCGGAAACCGCCCGCAAGCAAGACTGGTGCGGTGGACTCTCGTGACATGCGGAAACCGCCCCCGAGCGAGACTGGCGCGGTGGACGCTCGACAGGCGGAAACCGCCCGCGAGCGAGACTGGCGCGGACTCTTGTGACAGGCGGAAACCGCTCGCGAGCGAGACTGGCGCGGTGGACGCTCGTGACAGGCGGAAACCGCCCGCGGGCGAGACTGGTGCGGCGGGCGCTCGTGACATCGGAAACTGCCCGCGAGCGAGACTGGCGCGGTGGACGCTCGTGACATGCGGAAACCGCCCGCGAGCGAGACTGGCGCGGTGGACGCTCGTGACAGGCGGAAACCGCCCGCGAGCCAGGCAGAAAGCGGCGCGGTGGATGCTCGTGACATGCCGAAACCGCCCGTGGGCGACACTGGCGTGGTGGAGGCTCGTGACATGCGGAAAACGCCCGCGAGCGAGACTGGCGCGGTGGACGCTCGTGACATGTGGAAACCGCCCGTGAGCGAGACTGGCGCGGTGGACGCTCGTGACATGCGGAAACCGCCCGCGAGCGAGACTGGCACGGTGGACGCTTGTGACATGCGGAAACCGGCGCGGTGGACGCTTGTGACATGCGGAAACCCGCCCGAGAGCGAGACTGGCGCGGTGGACGCTCGTGACATGCGGAAACCGCCCGCAAGCGAGACTGGCGCGGTGGACGCTCGTGACATGCGGAAACCGCCCCCGAGCGAGACTGGCGCGGGGGACGCTCGTGACATGCGGAAACCGCCCGCAAGCGAGACTGGTGCGGTGGACGCTCGTGACAGGCGGAAACCGCCCGCGAGCGAGACTGGCGCGGTGGACGCTCGTGACGGCGGAAACCGCCCGCGAGCGAGACTGGCGCGGACGCTCGTGGCAGGCGGAAACCGCCTGCGAGCGAGACTGGCGCGGTGGACGCTCGTGACAGGCGGAAGCCGCCCGCGAGCGAGACTGGCGCGGTGGACGCTCGTGACACGCGGAAACCGCCCGCGAGCGAGACTGGCGCGGCGGACGCTCGTGACATGCGCAAACCGCCCGCGAGCGAGACTGGCGCGGTGGACGCTCGTGACATGCGGAAACCGCCCGCGAGCGAGACTGGCGCGGTGGACGCTCGTGACAGGCGGAAACCGCCCGCGAGCGAGACTGGCGCGGTGGATGCTCGCAACATGCCGGCGAGCGAGACTGGCGCGGTGGACGCTCGTGACATGCCGGCGAGCGAGACTGGCGCGGTGGACGCTCGTGACATGCGGCAACCGCCACGTGCGCGGTGAACAGCCCGGCGCTCCAGGTACGCCATATAATTGGCCTTTTTGCCGCACACCTGACCCGAACAAACGGTGCCAGTGTGTTTCTAGGACGAACCCTGCCTTCAGAAGCTGTGGCCTCGTGGGGTTCGCCCTACTTATTTGGAAGCAGCCTGGAAGCACGTTGACATGAATATGCTGAGCACACTCGGCCCAAACAAAAGGGCGCATGAACATCCGAACAGCTGACCCCGGTCTACGCAGATCGTGGTAACAACTTGTTTCAGACAGGCGTCAGACCCACCAAGTGACCAAGGCTTCTCCACACCGAGCCCCCCGCAAAAGCGCAGCGCCGGCCCCGTCTCCACACACCTGCGGCGAATCCACCCAACTTGCCATCCACACGCATCCAATTGACAACGTGCGCGGCCCTTTCCACAAAGTCACCAGTTGCAATTGGTTGCGAATGGGAAAATAGGTGGAGAAACTAACGAATCCAAGCAAGCTTACGAAGCAAGTTTGTGAAGGCCACGTGCACGGCTCCATGTGAACAGCCCGGCGTTCCAGGTGCGCCAAAATTGTCATTTTTGCCGCACACCTGACCCGAACAAATGGTGCCAATGTGTTTCTAGGACGAACCCTCTCTTCAGAAGCTGTAGCCTCTTGGGGTTCGCCCTACTTATTTGGAAGCAGCCTGGAAGCACGTTGACATGAATATGCTGAGCACACTCGGCCCAAACAAAAGGGCGCATGAACATCCGAACAGCTGACCCCGGTCTACGCAGATCGTGGTAACACTGTGTCTCAGACTTGTTTCGGACAGGCGTCAGACCCACCAAGTGACCGAGGCTTGTCCACACCGAGCCCCCCGCAAAAGCGCAGCGCCGGCCCCGTCTCCACACACCTGCGGCGAATCCACCCAACTTGCCATCCACACGCATCCAATTGACAACGTGCGCGGCCCTTTCCACAAAGTCACCAGTTGCAATTGGTTGCGAATGGGAAAATAGGTGGAGAAACTAACGAATCCAAGCAAGCTTACGAAGCAAGTTTGTGAAGGCCACGTGCACGGCTCCATGTGAACAGCCCGGCGTTCCAGGTGCGCCAAAATTGTCATTTTTGCCGCACACCTGACCCGAACAAATGGTGCCAATGTGTTTCTAGGACGAACCCTCTCTTCAGAAGCTGTAGCCTCTTGGGGTTCGCCCTACTTATTTGGAAGCAGCCTGGAAGCACGTTGACATGAATATGCTGAGCACACTCGGCCCAAACAAAAGGGCGCATGAACATCCGAACCCCGGTCTACGCAGATCGTGGTAACACTGTGTCTCAGACTTGTTTCAGACAGGCGTCAGACCCACCAAGTGACCGAGGCTTGTCCACACCGAGCCCCCCGCAAAAGCGCAGCGCCGGCCCCGTCTCCACACACCTGCGGCGAATCCACCCAACTTGCCATCCACACGCATCCAATTGACAACGTGCGCGGCCCTTTCCACAAAGTCACCAGTTGCAATTGGTTGCGAATGGGAAAATAGGTGGAGAAACTAACGAATCCAAGCAAGCTTACGAAGCAAGTTTGTGAAGGCCACGTGCACGGCTCCATGTGAACAGCCCGGCGTTCCAGGTGCGCCAAGATTGTCCTTTTTGCCGCACACCTGACCCGAACAAATGGTGCCAATGTGTTTCTAGGACGAACCCTCTCTTCAGAGTCTGTGGCCTCTTGGGGTTCGCCCTACTTATTTGGAAGCAGCCTGGAAGCACGTTGACATGAATATGCTGAGCACACTCGGCCCAAACAAAAGGGCGCATGAACATCCGAACAGCTGACCCCGGTCTATTCAGATCGTGTTGTAACACTGTGTCTCAGACTTGTTTCAGATGGGTGTAGAGCGAGCTTATGCCTTGCTTACAATTTGGGAGTGGTAGTTTGTGCGGATCCATTTTCGGATTTCTGCGATTGGTTCTTCATGATGAATCGGATGACTCCGTGCCTGCCATGTAGTGCGGGGCCTGTCATGTTTCACCCGTGCCTTTGCCTTTTTCTCTGTGCTTGGTCAGAGCACAGGCTGCTGGCTGCCAATCCGGCTTGAGTTGCGGTTGCTCCCCTTCTTCATCTGTTTTGGGGTTGATTTCCCAACTGTGAAAAACTTAAATCTTGGTTTTCCTTCGGACCCTTGAGCCGGAAAACGACGGGATCCGCATGCCATGGGGAGTGAGGCTGGTTTGCTTTTGGGTTCCCGGGCTCCTCTTGTTTAAAACTCGGACCCCCCAAAATGGCGGCTTCTCCGCTTTGCTTTTTGCTTTCCTTTACAACCAAAAAAGGGGGGGTATCCTCAAACAAAATGATACACCCTTGGTTTCCCCTTTAAAACCACCGGAAAAAGAAAAGAAAACACTGGTACCTCCCAAAAAAGACGAGTACTGGTGTCTTCCCTTCGACCGGCTGCTGGCCCCCGACGTTTTCGCGAGAAGCCGCCTCCGCCTCAAACGCCAGCAACGAGGTCAGCGAGGAGGCCCGGCGCCAGGCCTCGAAAATGGGCGTCTCAAAATCGGATTCGGCACCCCCAACCAAAAAGAACATGGAGCGGTGTTTTTTTGTGTGAACCCCTGTAAAGCCACCCAAAAGGGGGGGGAATTAGAACAACAACAAATGGAGCGACATGGCGTTGTTTCTTCTCTTTCTTTCCCGGTTTTCCTTGTAGGAACCCCTGCAAAGCCACCAAAGAATGGGGGGGTGGGGGGGGGGGGTAATTACTAGTTTCAGCCAGGGTTTCGAAATGGTGCGAAAGGATTTCGCAACCATCCGCAGTATGGGGAAAGGCAGCAAGCACTTTTTTACCATGACCTGTTCTGCCAGTCCGGTGACCGGCTGTTCTCTGTAGTGACCAAGGTTGGGATGCTTCGTGATGCGAATGAATGAAAGCTCCGGAAATCGCCGGTGTCCTATGCTGGATAGATCGAAAACAAGTGGAGCCCGGGAACCGAAAGCAAATCCGAAACACACAACGTAGACTCCGCACACCTGAAAAGCAACAAATGACCACGGCAGCCCCTCGTAGAGATTTGAGAACAGGCCACCAAACGCGGCAATTCCTCCCAAACCCTTCGCGTTAAGATGAGGAGGAAACAAAGCAGAAGGAGCAGGAGGAGGAGGAGGAGGAGCCGGAGGATGAAGATCAGAATGAGGAATGAGGACCAGAACAAGGACGAAGGAGAAGGAGATGTGATGACCATCAATAGTTGCAGCTATTTTTGTAAGACAAACCGAAGTGAAAACCGAAGCCCGGAGGTCAGATGCCGCAGCCCCGACCCCCGACGAGTTTGCCCGGATCGCCTCGTAGCTTCGTCGGTTCGCCTTGAGTTTGCACGAAAGCGAGCTGCCATGGGTGTTTCTCCACATAGGAATCGGACCCCAAAATAGCAAGGGTGTCCTTGTGGCTTCTTTTCCCAAAGAAGGGCGCTTCTGAAAATGGGCTTTGTGTGTTCCTTCTGGGTTTCCCTTCGTGAAACGGGGCCTCGATTTTGGAGAACCCCCCACATCTCCAAAGGCAAACCATGGCTTCATGATTGTATATTTACTCTTTGCTTCACAGCGAGTCACTGGCAAACTGTGAAATGTATCCTAAGTCTACCGCAGGCCTTGGGATGGAGCCAGCCAACTTCTCTCGGGCGCGAAAAAAAGAGCCCGAGGCGGGCGCGTTTGGCGGCGGCGCCCTGGCGGAGTTCTGCCTTGACCTCGCGGAAAAACGCGAGCTTTGGTCGAGGAAGAAACCGGGCGTAAAACGTGCAGCAGCTGCTCTAAATCTGAAAAAACATGTGAAACCATTTCCGTGCCTCGTTCTGAAAGTGCAGGCTTTTTTAAGGATACCAAACTTAAAGCGGGGTACTCTTGCAGCTCAGGGCGAGCCTCGGGCCCCCGAAAGCGGTTAGGTCCACGGCATGACGCTGCCCGACTTGGTCGGTTTCGGCTCATCTTTTCCCTCGCCTCGGCCGAAGCTTACGCCGGGGAGGTCCACCAGTCACTCGCGACAACATGACCTCCCATCACTTGCGACACAAACGCAGCACGGTCCTCAGCACCAGGGGGGTGGGCTGGGCTGGGCTGGGGTGGGGCGTGCTCATGGTCGAAACCTCTTGCACACACGCAGGGTGGAGGTGTGGGGAAACGAGCGTCACAAGCGACGAGCAAAAGAGCGGCACAAGCGCGAACGCCTCACCCGATGAGCATAGGACGATTCCAAAGCTGGGAACATCCTGGGATGTAGAAAGAGATGTGAACACGGAGTTCTCTTGATAGAAATCCTTACCTGCGTAGCAGAGTTTCATCTCAATGCGAAGGGACGTTTTGACCATGGCGCGCTTTTCGGAGCTCCTCAGCTTCCGCCCCGCTTGGTGCCCTGCGCTCTGGACTCTCAGTTCGCAGGCCATACTGCCACTGCTGTCGAATCTGCTCTTGAAGGTGGACCTCGGATATTGAACTTCCATTTGGTTAAGACCCCTGGAAAAAGCAAACATATTCCAGTAATGAAATCGATTCCCTTTGAAACCAACAGGGGATTTGTATTGATGTATTTTTATTTTACTTTTTTATTTTAAAAAGAAATAGGCAAATGGTAGGGAATGTTCCACAAGTGGGTTCAACATGTTCAATGCCGGTTTCGTCCGTGCCGCTTCTGAACCAAACATGTCCATTGGCCCAAAGGACTCCCCAGCGCGGCCGAGTCCGGAAACAGCTGGCTGTTGGGGGGGAAACTGAGGCACAGACCCCGCCGGATTGCCTGTCCAAAGCAGCTGACTTTGCACAGCGGAAAGGACCGCCCCGGAAATACAGCGTTGCGGACCCGACTGCGCTGGTCCAAACTGGGACCCAAAAGACTTCACTTCTTGCGGCTTCAACAATGTAGGAACCTTTCCAACGGGCCCGGCATGGGCCGAGGTCTCTGGAAAATGGCCCAAGCCGAGGGTGAAGCTGGACGGCACCACTACCGTTTTGCGGGTAAAGGGGATGACCAAGGCAAAATGGGGAGACTGTAACGTGCCTTTCAACTCTTGGTTGCTGCTGATCCCTCTGCAAAAAGTTCAACTTTTTGTGGGTGTAGTGGAAAACCCAGCTTGATTTCAACCAAAAAGTTAAAGTCTAAAGATCCGTTGCCCAATAGCAGTCAAGAACTCTCGCAGTCTGGCAACGCCGAAGCTAGCTCTGCTGGCCTCCTCGCGGCTGGCACCTGCACAGTGCTTGCTCGGCAAAATGGGGGGGGGGGGGTCGACGGGTCCACCGGTCCACCAAAAAAGATGCTGAAAGAATGATGACTTCTTGAGCTCCAGGTGAATCTGCAGGGGAGTATGTTTGAAAGATGTGACTCTCGACGCCACTCCATGCCTCCCTCTCCCTCGTCTCCCGTGGCTTGGGTACAGTGCCTCGTGGACGCAGCTGCCATGAAATTCATCCGAAGTCAAACGCCGAAAAACCGCAATGACAAAGCCTAACTCAGCCTGGTTCGGCCTAGCTCGAGTTGCTCGACATGATACAACTTGCACGGGCAGCCCTCTGCCATTTTGTCCGCGCCATTGTTGCTTTGCCCATGTGTCAAAGCCGGAGTGGCGACACGTGGGACCCTGATAATGTGACATTCACTTGCCCTGGCCAGCCTGTCAATCTCCCGGCCTGTTGCGCTGTCAAAATCCGATCTATGATCCTTTCAGTTGCCATCCGGGTCACGGGGGGGCCTTCCTGAAAACCCTTCGGCTCATGTAAGGAGCTGGGGGCAGTGCGCCCCGCAGATTGGCTGCGCTGCAAACCTGAAGCCAAGGGGTGGCGGCCAAAGACAAACAGCGCAACGGCACGAGAAGCAGCAGCATGAGGAGCGTCTGCAAGGAAGAACAAAGTAGCAGTAGCAGCACTTTGTAAGACAACAGTCCCAGGCAGACGCGAAGAACGAATAAAAATAAGGAGGAACATCAAGAGAAGACCAAATCCAGGCATAGCGGTTCCGGTCGAAGTAAACGTGGCAACTCCGAAGTGTCGGCGGCCGAGAATCGTTGCACGCGAAGATTAGTTGCCCCCGGCCACATCGAGTCCCGTGCCTTTCTCAGGCACAGCCGCACTGGGCCTCGCAAGAAGCCATCGCGCATTCAACGAAAGGCACGGCTGAATCGGCAGACGCTCAAAGTCTGCAAATGTCTTTCTGCGATAAGCTTGCCGAAACAGATGTGTAGGCATACACAGATTTTAGAGACAGAGAGAGATGCTTTGCGCGTGCGCGTGCATGTGTCTGTGTCTGTGCGCTACAATTAGTATCTATATATATATATATGTACATCATGTCTGTGTGTGTGCGTGTGGACGTGCGTATCTACATGCATGTGGCACATCGCAAATTGGCTGTGTGTGTGTGTCTGTGTGCTGCTTTGCATAAGAAACCTACTAACTACTGGTACACGCGCCATAGACGGCCGTGTATGGGCAACATTGCGCCCCCGAAACTTCGGCTTGAACTCTACAAGAAACACGTTATTTTTACTGACTCGAACTCCAATGGCTAGGGGGGGAAGGAGAAGAACAGCGTTTCGCCAAGGCGAACACACACATTTACAACACAAGTTGAACCCCTCCTAAGTGCTTGTTCATTCGCTTCACGCGCAAACGCACGTCAGCCTGGAAAGAACACGGCTTCAAAACTTGTGTTTCGCCTCAGCGAAACGCTTACTTTCAAGTGAGCCCATTTGACTGTGTCGAGCACCATGTTTTCCACCCTAGAGCTTGCAACCCACACGTCAAAGCCCAGTCCATCCAAGCGATAGGTAGTGACCCATCAGCTCAGTCAGTCCTAAAAAATCTGGTGGTTGAGAGCGCAAGAAGAAGAAGAAGAAGAATTCCGCCGACCCCTTCTCCTCAAAGGGGGAGGCGCACGGGAAGGGCGCGTAGTCATGATTATCATCATGACTGTTGGTGATGCAGAGGATGCACGATGATGGTTATCATCCATGATGACAACGGTGATGATGACGATAATCACCACCATGGTGATGATGACATGCTCATCATCACATCATCATTGTTGCGACCTGATTGAAGATCCAGAGGATGCGTAGACATGATGTTGTCGTTCTTATCTCTTTGTATACATACGTTTCAAGGGCGATAGAGCCGATTGGAGATGCAGAGGGTGCGTTGTCATGACTATCATCATGACTGTTGGTGATGCAGAAGATGCACGATGATGGTTATCGTCCATGATGACAACGGTGATGTTGGTGATGCTGACGATGATATTGATGATGACGATGATGACGTCAGCGTTGTGACCTGATTGGAGATGCAGAGGATGCGTAGACATGATTATCATCATGACTGCTGGTGATGCAGAGGATGCACGATGATGGTTATCATCCATGATGACAACGGTGATGATGACGATGATGACGATGATGATGATGACGATGATGATGACAAGAATCACCACCATGGTGATGATGACATGCTCATCATCACATCATCATTGTTGCGACCTGATTGAAGATGCAGAGGATGCGTAGATGTGATTATCGTCATGACTGCTGGTGATGCTGAGGATGCGCGATGATGGTTATCAACCAGGATGACGATGATGATGACGATGATGACGACGATGATGACGACGATGATGATGATGACACGCTTGTATCATACATAATCGTTGTCGTGCTTGTCTCTTTTATTTTATATACGTTTCAAGGGTGACGTTAGAGCCGATTGGAGATGCAGAGGGTGCGTAGTCATGAGTATCATCATGACTGTTGGTGATGCAGAGGATGCACGATGATGGTTATCATCCATGATGATGACGATGATGCTGACGATGATGATGATGATGACGATGATGATGACGATGATGATGATAGATGACGATGATGACGACGATGCTGACGACGATGATGATGATGACGTTAGAGCCGATTGGAGATGCAGAGGGTGCGCAGTCATGATTATCATCACGACTGTTGGTGATGCAGAGGATGCACGATGATGGTTATCAACCAGGATGACGATGATGATGACGATGATGACGACGATGATGACGACGATGATGCTGATGACACGCTTGTCAGTATGTCACATCATAATCCTTGTCGTGCTTATATCTTCTTATATACGTTTCAAGGGTGACGTTAGAGCCGATTGGAGATGCAGAGGGTGCGCAGTCGTGATTATCATCACGACTGTTGGTGATGCAGAGGATGCACGATGATGGTTATCATCCATGATGATGACGATGATGATGACGATGATGATGATGATGATGACGATGATGGTGACGATATGGGTGATGATGACACGCTCATCATCACATCATCATTGTTGCGACCTGATTGAAGATGCAGAGGATGCGTAGATGTGATTACCGTCATGACTGCTGGTGATGCAGAGGATGCACGATGATGGTTATCAACCAGGATGACGATGATGATGACGATGATGACGACGATGATGACGACGATGATGATGATGACACGCTTGCATGTCAGTATATCACATCGTCGTGCTTATATCTTCTTTTCTACGTTTCAAGGGTGACGTTAGAGCCGATTGGAGATGCAGAGGGTGCGTAGTCATGATTATCGTCACGACTGTTGGTGATGCAGAGGATGCACGATGATGGTTATCATCCATGATGACAACGGTGATGATGACG
This sequence comes from Effrenium voratum, assembly GCA_963377175.1. Taxonomy (NCBI): domain Eukaryota; class Dinophyceae; order Suessiales; family Symbiodiniaceae; genus Effrenium; species Effrenium voratum. The sequence goes on from CAUJNA010000166.1 coordinate 298,284, forward strand.
ATGATGACGATGATGATGATGACGATGATGATGACGATAATCACCACCATGGTGATGATAACATGCTCATCATCACATCATCATTGTTGCGACCTGATTGAAGATGCAGAGGATGCGTAGATGTGATTATCGTCATGACTGCTGGTGATGCTGAGGATGCACGATGATGGTTATCAACCAGGATGACGATGATGATGACGATGATGACGACGATGATGACGACGATGATGATGACACGCTTGTATCATACATAATCGTTGTCGCGCTTGTCTCTTTTATTTTATATACGTTTCAAGGGTGACGTTAGAGCCGATTGGAGATGCAGAGGGTGCGTAGTCATGAGTATCATCATGACTGTTGGTGATGCAGAGGATGCACGATGATGGTTATCATCCATGATGATGACGATGATGATGACGATGATGATGATGATGACGATGATGATGATGATGATGATAGATGACGATGATGACGACGATGCTGACGACGATGATGATGATGACGTTAGAGCCGATTGGAGATGCAGAGGGTGCGCAGTCATGATTATCATCACGACTGTTGGTGATGCAGAGGATGCACGATGATGGTTCTCAACCAGGATGACGATGATGATGACGATGATGACGACGATGATGACGACGATGATGGTGATGACGCGCTTGTCAGTATATCACATCATAATCCTTGTCGTGCTTATATCTTCTTATATACGTTTCATGGGTGACGTTAGAGCCGATTGGAGATGCAGAGGATGCGCAGTAGTGATTATCATCACGACTGTTGGTGATGCATGCATCACCAGCAGTCATGACGGTAATCACATCTACGCATCCCCTGCATCTTCAATCAGGTCGCAACAATGATGATGTGATGATGAGCATGTCATCATCACCCATATCGTCACCATCATCGTCATCGTTCATCATCATCATCATCGTCATCATCATCGTCATCATCATGGACATCATCGATGAACCATCATTCGTGCATCCTCGAGGATGCACGATGATGGTTATCAACATTGGATGACGATGATGATGACGACTGATGACGATGATGACGACGATGATGAGGGTGCGTAGTCATGAGTATCATCATGACTGTTGGTGATGCAGAGGATGCACGATGATGGTTATCATCCATGATGATGATGATGACGATGATGATGATGATGATGATGGTGATGACGATGATGATGACGATGATGATGATAGATGACGATGATGACGACGATGCTGACGACGATGATGATGATGACGTTAGAGCCGATTGGACTGTTGGTGATGCAAAGGATGCATGATGATGGTTATCAACCAGGATGACGATGATGATGACGATGATGACGACGATGATGACGACGATGATGATGATGACACGCTTGTCAGTATATCACATCATAATCCTTGTCGTGCTTATATCTTCTTATATACGTTTCAAGGGTGACGTTAGAGCCGATTGGGGATGCAGAGGGTGCGCAGTCGTGATTATCATCACGACTGTTGGTGATGCAGAGGATGCACGATGATGGTTATCATCCATGATGATGACGATGATGACGATGATGATGATGATGACACGCTCATCATCACATCATCATTGTTGCGACCTGATTGAAGATGCAGAGGGTGCGTAGATGTGATTATCGTCATGACTGCTGGTGATGCAGAGGATGCACGATGATGGTTATCAACCAGGATGACGATGATGATGACGAACGATGATGACGACGATGATGACGACGATGATGATGATGACACGCTTGTCAGTTTCTCACATCATAATCCTTGTCGTGCTTATATCTTCTTATATACGTGTCAAGGGTGGCGTTAGAGCCGATTGGAAATGCAGAGGGTGCGTAGTCATGAGTATCATCATGACTGTTGGTGATGCAGAGGATGCACGATGATGGTTATCATCCATGATGGTGACGATGATGATGACGCTGATGATGAAGATGATGATGACGATGATGATGACGATGATGATGATAGATGACGATGATGACGACGATGATGATGATGACGTTAGAGCCGATTGGAGACGCAGAGGGTGCGCTGTCATGATTATCATCACGACTGTTGGTGATGCAAAGGATGCACGATGATGGTTATCAACCAGGATGACGATGATGATGACGATGATGACGACGATGATGACGACGATGATGATGATGACACGCTTGTCAGTATATCACATCATAATCCTTGTCGTGCTTATAGGGTGACGTTAGAGCCGATTGGAGATGCAGAGGGTGCGCAGTCGTGATTATCATCACGACTGTTGGTGATGCAGAGGATGCACGATGATGGTTATCATCCATGATGATGACGATGATGATGACGATGATGATGACGATGACGATGATGGTGACGATAATCACCACCATGGGTGATGATGACATGCTCATCATCACATCATCATGGTGACATCACATCATCATCGTTGTGACCTGATTGGAGATGCAGAGGATGCGTAGACATGATTATCTTGACTGTTGGTGATGCAGAGGATGAACGATGATGGTTATCATCGATGATGATAACGGTGATGATGACGAGGATGATGCTGATGATGATGACGATGATGATGATTACACGCTTGTCAGTATATCACATCAAATCGTTGAAGTCCTTATCTTTTTTAAATACGTTTCAAGGCATGATTATCATCATGACTGTTGGTGATGCAGAGGATGCACGATGATGGTTATCGTCCATGATGACAACGGTGATGATGACGATGACGATGATGATGATGATGCTGCTGATGGTGACGATGACGATGATGACCACCATCATGCATGGTGATGATGACATGCTCATCGTCATCACATCATCGAGGATGCTGATGATGATGACGATGATGATGATGACACGCTTGTCATTATATCACATCGAATCGTTGAAGTCCTTATCTTTTTAAATACGTTTTCAAGGGTGACGTTAGAGCCGATTGGAGATGCAGAGGGTGCGTAGTCTTGATTATCATCACGACTGTTGGTGATGCAGAGGATGCACGATGATGGTTATCGTCCATGATGACAACGGTGATGATGACGATGATGACGATGATGATGACGATGATGGTGACGATATGGGTGATGATGACACGCTCATCATCACATCATCATTGTTGCGACCTGATTGAAGATGCAGAGGATGCGTAGATGTGATTACGTTCATGACTGCTGGTAGATTGCAGAGGATGCACGATGATTGGTATCATGGATGATGATAAATGACGATGTGATGACGATGATGACGACGATGATGACGACGTTGATGATGATGACACGCTATGTCAGTATAATCACATGTCGTGTCTTATATTTCTTATATACGTTTCAAGGGTACGTTAGAGCCGAGTATTGGAGATGCCAGAGGGTGCGTAGGTCATGATTAATCGTCGCGGTGTATGGTGATGCAGAGGATGCCGGATTGATGGTTATCATCCCTTGATGGGACAACGGTGATGATGCCGATGATTTGACCCCCAATGATGATGATGGACGATGATGGATGACGATAATCACCACCGATGGTGATTGATAACATTTATTTTTTGGGCACATCATCATTGTTGCGACCTGATTTGTTGAAGAGCAGAGGATGCAGTAGATTTGTGATTATTCTGTCATGACTGCTGGATGATGCTGTGGAGCACGATGATGGTTTTCAACCAGGATGACGATGGCGAAGACATCAACGCCATGAACGACGATGATGACGACGATGATGAGGACACGCTTGTATCATACATAATCGTTGTCGTGCTTGTCTCTTTTATATTATATACGTTTCAAGGGTGACGTTAGAGCCGATTGGAGATGCAGAGGGTGCGTAGTCATGAGTATCATCATGACTGTTGGTGATGCAGAGGATGCACGATGATGGTTATCGTCCATGATGACAACGGTGATGATGACGATGATGACGATGATGATGACGATGATGGTGACGATATGGGTGATGATGACACGCTCATCATCACATCATCATTGTTGCGACCTGATTGAAGATGCAGAGGATGCGTAGGACATGATTATCCTCATGACTGCTGGTGATGCAGAGGACGCAGATGATGGTTATCATCGATGATGACGATGATGATGACGATGATGACGACGATGATGACGACGATGATGATGATGACACGCTTGTCAGTATATCACATCGTCGTGCTTATATCTTCTTATATACGTTTCAAGGGTGACGTTAGAGCCGATTGGAGATGCAGAGGGTGCGTAGTCGTGATTATCGTCACGACTGTTGGTGATGCAGAGGATGCACGATGATGGTTATCATCCATGATGACAACGGTGATGATGACGATGATGACAATGATGATGATGACGATGATGATGACGATAATCACCACCATGGTGATGATAACATGCTCATCATCACATCATCATTGTTGCGACCTGATTGAAGATGCAGAGGATGCGTAGATGTGATTATCGTCATGACTGCTGGTGATGCTGAGGATGCACGATGATGGTTATCAACCAGGATGACGATGATGATGACGATGATGACGACGATGATGACGACGATGATGAGGACACGCTTGTATCATACATAATCGTTGTCGTGCTTGTCTCTTTTATATTATATACGTTTCAAGGGTGACGTTAGAGCCGATTGGAGATGCAGAGGGTGCGTAGTCATGAGTATCATCATGACTGTTGGTGATGCAGAGGATGCACGATGATTGGTTTGTAATCCATGATGATGACGATGATGATGACGATGTTGATGTGATGACGTGATGATGTCGATGATGATCATAGATTGACGATGATGACGACGATGCTGACGACGATGATGATGATGACGTTAGAGCCGATTGGAGATGCAGAGGGTGCGCAGTCATGATTATCATCACGACTGTTGGTGATGCAGAGGATGCACGATGATGGTGATCAACCAGGATGACGATGATGATGACGATGATGACGACGATGATGACGACGATGATGATGATGACGCGCTTGTCAGTATATCACATCATAATCCTTGTCGCGCTTATATCTTCTTATATACGTTTCAAGGGTGACGTTAGAGCCGATTGGAGACGTAGAGGATGCGCAGTCGTGATTATCATCACGACTGTTGGTGATGAAGAGGATGCACGATGATGGTTATCATCCATGATGATGACGATGATGATGACGATGATGATGATGACGATGACGATGATGGTGACGATATGGGTGATGATGACATGCTCATCATCACATCATCATTGTTGCGACCTGATTGAAGATGCAGGGGATGCGTAGATGTGATTACCGTCATGACTGCTGGTGATGCAGAGGATGCACGATGATGGTTATCAACCAGGATGACGATGATGATGACGATGATGACGACGATGATGACGACGATGATGAGGGTGCGTAGTCATGAGTATCATCATGACTGTTGGTGATGCAGAGGATGCACGATGATGGTTATCATCCATGATGATGACGATGATGATGACGATGATGATGATGATGATGACGATGATGATGACGATGATGATGATAGATGACGATGATGACGACGATGATGACGACGATGATGATGATGACGTTAGAGCCGATTGGACTGTTGGTGATGCAAAGGATGCATGATGATGGTTATCAAGCAGGATGACGATGATGATGACGATGATGACGACGATGATGACGACGATGATGATGATGACACGCTTGTCAGTATATCACATCATAATCCTTGTCGTAGAGCCGATTGGAGATGCAGAGGGTGCCAGTCGTGATTATCATCACGACTGTTGGTGATGCAGAGGATGCACGATGATGGTTATCATCCATGATGATGACGATGATGACGATGATGATGATGATGACATGCTCATCATCACATCATCATTGTTGCGACCTGATTGAAGATGCAGAGGGTGCGTAGATGTGATTACCGTCATGACTGCTGGTGATGCAGAGGATGCACGATGATGGTTATCAACCAGGATGACGATGATGATGACGAACGATGATGACGACGATGATGACGACGATGATGATGATGACACGCTTGTCAGTTTCTCACATCATAATCCTTGTCGTGCTTCTTGGCGTTAGAGCCGATTGGAAATGCAGAGGGTGCGTAGTCATGAGTATCATCATGACTGTTGGTGATGCAGAGGATGCACGATGATGGTTATCATCCATGATGGTGACAATGATGATGACGATGATGATGAAGATGATGATGACGATGATGATGACGATGATGATGATAGATGACGATGATGACGACGATGATGACGACGATGATGATGACGTTAGAGCCGATTGGAGACGCAGAGGGCGCGCAGTCATGATTATCATCACGACTGTTGGTGATGCAAAGGATGCACGATGATGGTTATCAACCAGGATGACGATGATGATGACGATGATGACGACGATGATGACGACGATGATGATGATGACACGCTTGTCAGTATATCACATCATAATCCTTGTCGTGCTTATAGGGTGACGTTAGAGCCGATTGGAGATGCAGAGGGTGCGCAGTCGTGATTATCATCACGACTGTTGGTGATGCAGAGGATGCACGATGATGGTTATCATCCATGATGATGACGATGATGATGACGATGATGATGATGATGACGATGACGATGATGGTGACGATAATCACCACCATGGGTGATGATGACATGCTCATCATCACATCATCATTGTTGCGACCTGATTGAAGATGCAGAGGGTGCGCAGATGTGATTACCGTCACGACTGTTGGTGATGCAGAGGATGCACGATGATGGTTATCAACCAGGATGACGATGATGATGACGATGATGACGACGATGATGACGACGATGATGATGGTGACACGCTTGTCAGTATCTCACATCATTTTCCTTGTCGTGCTTATATCTTCTTATGTACGTTTCAAGGGCGATTGGAGATGCAGAGGGTGCGCAATCGTGATTATCATCACGACGGTTGGTGATGCAGAGGATGCACGATGATTGTTATCATCCATGATGATGACGATGATGATGACGATGATGATGATGATGATGACGATGACGAGGATGGTGACGATAATCACCACCATGGGTGATGATGACATGCGCATCATCACATCATCATTGTTGCGACCTGATTGAAGATGCAGAGGATGCGTAGATGTGATTATCGTCATGACTGCTGGTGATGCAGAGGATGCACGATGATGGTTATCAACCAGGATGACGATGATGATGACGATGATGACGACGATGATGACGACGATGATGATGATGACACGCTTGTCAGTATATTACATGACGTTAGAGCCGATTGGAGATGCAGAGGGTGCGCAGTCATGATTATCGTCATGACTGTTGGTGATGCACAGGATGCACGATGATGGTTATCGTCCATGATTGCAACGGTGATGATGACGATGACGATGACGATATTGATGATGACGATGATGACGTCAGCGTTGTGACCTGATTGGAGATGCAGAGGATGCGTAGACATGATTATCATGATGACTGCTGGCGATGCTGAGGATGTGTTGTTTTTAGGGATTGCGTCATGATGATTATCATGTCATTTCATCATTCATTCTTCATGATCATGATCATTCAGTTCCCGTTTTTAGAGCGGATATTTAGATGCAGAAGATGCGTGACCTGCTAATCATGATGCGTGCTGGTAATGCTGAGGATGCGTCAAGATGATTATCATGTCAGTCTCAGCATTCATATCTGACTGTTGGTGATGCAGAGGATGCACGATGATGGTTATCGTCCATGATGACAACGGTGATGATGACGGTGATGACGATAATGACCACCATCTCATCATCATCACATCATCATCGTTGTGACCTGATTGGAGATGCAGAGGATGCGTAGACATGATTTCCTCCTGACTGTTGGTGATGCAGAGGATGCAAGATGATTGTTATCATCGATGATGACAACGGTGATGATGACGATGACGATGACGAGGAGATGACGATGATGATGATGATGAT